>JAOWCC010001634.1:128544592-128827092 GCA_030867875.1 Actinernus sp. WN-2022 | reverse complement strand
GTAGTGTAGATATGTCGCTTTTTAAGGTAAATATTCCGAAATGACTTATAATTTAATGCTGTGCTGTTGTCTCTGTGTCTATCTTGTCAGTCACTGTTTAAGTATTATAGAAGAGGACTAGTGAAGTGTTTAAATTCCTTTACTTCGCGGTGATCTTTATATTAGTTGTTAGTAAGTTTATATAACCAGTGACCTTTGGATTTGAATATTCTGCATATTAACCAGTACTAGTGACCTGAATATTCTCCCTGAAAATCGACTGAAGAGGTTAGTCGTTGACAAACCTTTTAACAGCCAAATGTCTCGAACTATATTGAGATCCACTGACTAATTGCCTTAAAAATGCAATGAAGCTATGAAGCAATGAAGCAATGAAGCAATGAAGCTATCACAATACAATACAATACAATACAATACAATACTTTATTTACCCACGTGTCAACTAGGAGCTATATAACTCGTTAAAACTTGAACGTGAACTTAAAAATAAATAATAAATTACAATATATATATATGTGTATAAATATTCTATTAAAATATATAATAAAATCTAATAAAATGTATTTCACCCCTTTATTAATAATAATTGCGACCAACCCCTTCCCACAAGAAAAGAAACACCCCAGGAGCTGTTGATCAGACGACAACGAAAGGTCGAACTTGTTTGCATTGTTATAACCACCAATTATGAGGCACGAATAATTAGTATTTATGTTGAGACAAGAAAAGGTCATTCATAAAACCGGCTGGGCTGGTTCAATGACAATAGGATACTGTTTCAGAATATCAGATTCCTATCTGGGTTATAAATAGGCAGATCTCTCAGTAGAAGTCCTCTCCTAACTGCTAGCCGTCATAGCGTGAACATCTCAGCATTTCTAAAGTTAAAATCTGCATACCAGGCAAGTGACTTTCATTTTTCTGGTTTATTTCTTCTGGATTCCTGTTAATTATCACCGCAGTTTTGTTTAACTTGTTTTCGGGCCTGTCTTTGAATAACTTTCAAATGATGTTGGCCACGCCACGTGTATTCATTTCTTGGTCAGTACTTTATTCGCAGCCTTGAATTATGTTCTGAATTACCGAACATTTTTCGTTTTAAATTTGCTAATATGCATCTTTTGGAATTGGCAGGCGAACCGCTAGCAAGGTAATGGCTCTTGATTTACACGTGGTGCGGTCCATCAAGCCCGATATTGTTCCTTCGCTTCGCTAGCGTTTAAAAAACAAATCAATAGGCTGGGAGGTTGGGGCAATATAGAACTTGAGAGCGTGCAGTTCAAAATGTTTTGAACAGCAGTCCAGAATGTCCATTCTATTTTACCTAGGCATTTAACCGAGTTAGGATTGTCTAAGTTTTATAGGATTTTGAAGGGCGGTGATATCAAGTCTTAACCTTCTCTAATGATTTGCCAAATTGCTTTAGATCTGACACGACTTTACTTTACAGTTTGAATCGAAGCCGGTTAAAGTCTATGGACTGTAAGCAATAAATCCGTGTCCTTTGAGTGCTGTGATATCAACGTTGCGTGCAATGCCTTGCCGGCACCATTTGCCGCTCGTAACACATGTTATCAGCTAGCTGGGACCAGCTGTGTCACGGAGTAATTACACGTAGTGCGTTATTTTGGCGGCTATCTTTGTATAGTGCGCTCATTGCACTCAGACCGTTTATAGGACTGAATATGTCCTGTTATTGTCCTAGCTTTTTAACCGTGCTTCCTTTAAAATTTGTCAGGCTCCTCTGGGTATGATGTTCGACCGCTTTGGTTCGAGTATATTATTTTGGCGTTCTATCGAGTTACTCGTGCACTAGTCTGGTGTTGTTACCATTGTCAAATTTCTTCCTATTTCAGTCAGGTTTCCTGTGTTTTTTTTCCTGTAGCAAGTAGGAACAATCAGAGAACAGTTTGGCAGTCGAAGCCAAACATGTTCTTAGCTTAGGGAGCGTTTTTCGAAAGATTCCTTGTTCTTTTCGAACTCTCCAAAAATCCTTTACCTCAAAGACGGCGTTCATTTGAACGAGAGAGTCTTCGGGAGGCGCGGTGTTGAAATCCCTGTCTCAATTGCGAAACATGCATGCATGTAAACCCTAACCTAAATTGTCACACTTCTCGAGGTTCGACTTTGTTTTTACACCGCAATGGTGGGAGCCGGTTGAAATCTAGTATTTGTCATGTATATATATATATGGCCTTTGAGTGCTGCTATGAACGTGGCGTGCAATGTCATAATTTTGCGGTGTATAGGGGCATCGTTTTATACGACAGGCCGGCGCCGCATAAAAGCATGCCGCTTATTACACGTTTATCAGCCGGGTTCATTTGACAAGTGACGGTGTAATTAGTGTGTTACTTTGGCGGCTATCTTGTATTGCTGGTTTTCACTCAATCCCCAGAGATTCAAATGACAAAGGGCATGGCGGCCATGTTGGTGCCCCAACAAAAGAAGCTAACGAGGAATCTATTGTTTAAGGGCACCAACATGGCGGCTATGACGTCACGTGAAAACCAGCAATAGTGTGCTCAATACACTTAGACCGATTATAGGAATGAATATGTCCTCTGATTCACCTAGATATTTCAGCATGCTTCATATAAAAGTTGTCAGGCCCCATGTACTTTTATTTGTTGGCCAATCGACCTCACGTGAGAAGTTACATAGTATCACTTGGCTTTGGTTTAGTTGTTACCTGTACAGTTAACACAGGTAGTCATGAGACAGTGGTTTTTACTCCGCAGGCGTTATTTCTTAGTTAGTTTCAATTTTCTGGCGACAATGACATTAGTGATTCGGTTCGCCTAATGCTTAATTTTGACATCTTCGTTGCTTAAGTTGTATATTTTTCAAATAGGTTATAATTATACAATATATTTTCATGTATATTTAAAGTAGTAATAGCTAGGTTATGCGTTTGGTTTTCATTATTATTATTCTTACGAATATTATTCCAGTGGTAATACTGCTACTCGGTAATATTAATTACTAACCGTTATTGCGTTCTGCTCTTACTATTTCTACCACTATTATCACTGGTTTTACTATTACTACTATTCTAGTCCAGTGCTTTGTGCCTTTTACAGGCTATATATGCTTATCAGGCTATCTATTGCTACCTGCAGTGCATGGTACATTTAGCTTATCGTAGGTGTTTGGAGATCTAGAGTTTATTGTCATAGTTTTAGGGTTGTTTTAATACGCAACTGTATTATTGAATTAAGCCTACACGTACCTCGAGGGCAGTACGCTCTGTTGGATGGTCGGGGCCTTTATTACTTCCTTTTTCAGGATGCCTCGTTTTGCGCAGTCAAGTTGATTACATTTAGCTCCATGGTCATGTAAGTGGAATGTGTGCCTTTTCTCCTGGGAGAATCAGCATCAGCCGTAGGGACTTGCCCGTTGGTATGGTATTACTGCTGGACATCCTTGCTGTACTTTCTTTGGTGATTTATATATACCAGGTTGTTTTCAGTATGCCTGATTCTTGAAATTTTTAAATAGCTTGACTGGCTATTAATAATTGTAATTTGGGCTCGAAGGGTGGCTTCATACGTTTTCTTTTCAATTAATCAGTATGCCTAATTCAGTTGGCAGTTAATACTTTTCTTATATATGAGTTATAACAGCTTTTTCTACGCTGTTTGCAGTATGCCCACAAACTTTAATATTTTTCGTTATCATTAAGTCAACATTTGTAATTGGCTGCGTTGACCTGTGTGGTAAAGTCGGTCATACTTACCTTGTGTTTTTTGTTATCCATTCAGTATATCATTGGGTTGTATAATGTAATCCTGTCTGTACAACCTTTATCTATTTCTATATAGCCTTGTCTGGGCGGGCTCCGCTTTTCCTTCTTCTTTTTTCTCCCCTTTTTACTAGAATGCTAGCATGCTGTCGTTGTACCTCGGCCTCAGCAAAGCAGTCGATGATGAAACACCGGGCTGATGTCCAGGAAAAAAATGCCTCGACTTCCCCATTGTACAGACATCAGATGGCAAGTAACCAGTATCGGATGTTTCACATGCAATTCCACATGTAGTGTCTCCCCTGTCAGTACTACCTTCCGTTACCCCTACACTGTCAGTTAGCAAGTGGAGGACCTGGAGAACTATCCGATCAATGCAGTGACTGCTTTCTAACTCGACGTTAATTACAACAATAATTATGTTTCTTGTCCTGTGGAGGGACTGGAGTTATGTCTTGGCTCCACCCAGATTTCCTATCTTTTTCATCCCAAAGGGTTTTAATAGGTTGTTTCTGGCCTCCCTGACATTCTCCTATGTGGCATGTAGATGTGCCGATTTAATTAGTTATTCAAGGAATGGAATTGACACACCAATTATTCACGGTACAATGTTTCAAGCAACATCCCGCATGGCCTTTTACGACCGGTTTTTCTAATTAAGAAGGACTAAAACCACAACCACGGGTCTACTATATTGTGAAAACGGAGCCTGCATTAATTGCATTTTAACTGATCGGAAATATTGGTCGGACATGAGCCGAATTTATGGATCGGAAATAGGTGAAATTGTAGACAGGGGCTAGTTTCACCTACCGGTATTTCTCCTGAAATTTGTTTAATTAAGACACTATAAGTACCTAATCAGTTAATTCTATGCATGATTCAATTTTCACGTTCTTGGATTCATCAGTGGATGTGGAAATACGAGATATTGTAGACAAGTTGCCAGTTTCTCCTGATATTATTATTTTCGGACCCGCTAATTTAGTCCATTACGTAACATTAGTACAAGTCGGGATAGAAATACGAGCAATTCCAGACAGGGGCTGATTACTCGTATTTCTCGTCCCGTTTACAATTTAGTTTTCGATATATTCATTCATTCGCTATCTTAATGCATTAGCTATATAGCCGGGAAACGATGAAACAGATGTCTTTAGTCTCCGTTATGGATCGGAAATAGGTAAAATTATAGACGGGGGCTAGTTTGACCTATTTCTCTTCCAATTTGTTGAATTAAGACACTAACGTAATCAGTTATATGAATGATTAATTTTCCCGTTCTTGGATCGTATGTCGAAATACGATTGCGATTTCCCCCCTGATATTACTATTTTCGGACCCGTTAATTTATTCCGTTACGTACATTAGTTTTTAGTAACAAACGAATAACTTGTCGAACGGTTTTCGGGACAGAAATAGGAGCAATTCCAGACAGGGGGGGCTGATTCCTCGTATTTCTCGTCCCGGGTACAATTTAGTTTTAGATCTTGAAGACGTTTGTCCTGCTCTCGCTAGTTATATAGCGGGTGAGCGAAAGACGGATGTCTTTAGTGTCTCGGGGTTTTCAAGTGCTTTGCGTGCCCGCGGCTTCGGGTGGGGCTGTCACAAAGTGTGACTTGTGGCGGTTGTCTGTTCCCACCTTTGTTGAATGACATTTATCTCTCAACACCTCATTGAGATAAACGGATTAGTGATTATCGTGATACTTGAATAAATGGCCACGCTCGTGGCAAATTAATCCCAAGCTGGGTGGTGTCGCGTAGTTGATGTCTTCATTCACCAAACTGAGCTTGACGCTGGCATACAAAGCACATTTCACATATCGAGGCTGTGATTACACAGTAGCTTTTCTGGGCGCAACATAAAACCACCAATTATGAGGCACGAATAATTAGTATTTATGTTTAGACAAGAAAAGGTCATTCATAAAACCGGCTGTGCTGGTTCAATGACAATAGGATACTGTTTCAGAGTATCAGATTCCTATCTGGGTTATAAATTCCTCTATCGTAGGAAATGTGACTGGCTGTTTGATCTTCTGGATTTTGTAAATTTAAAGTTGATTATAAAGCGTGCATTTCTTCGCGAGTATAAGATAACATATTTCAGACATAATAACATTTATCTGTGGGTCAGAATCTCCTAGTTGTTCTCTAAATGCGCTAAATAGAGAACTTATAATACGATTAACACAATACGACACTCAAACAACTGTAATCTTTATTGCTTGAGTATATTAAGAGCTCAGTATCGCTAAAATTAAAACTCCTTTCTAATAGGAGTAAAAATATAACTGATAGGAAAGTCATCTGCGTTAGAATTGCATGCCATGCGTTATTTCAGAAATATCGCATAACGCCGGACAATTTTTATTTGTATGTTTACGTTTGCCGTCCAGGTGAACTTTGCTCCTGCAGTAAACAATATACTTTTACCGAGAGAGTTTAAATTGGCCTTTGAGTAAGTTTCAGTTTACGTTATCAATTTGATCTCGCTACAGTAAATAACATACCCACATTATAATAGAACTTTGTCACACAATGCGTGTCACGAAAGGTGATATTCCACCGATGCGATTTGTTTACATGCGTAAAACGTGCGTGACACGTCGGTAATTCCACTGTAAAAATTACGAACTTTAAACGCCACACACAGCCATCAGAAACATAGGCTAACTGATTTATATATAATTCCCGGAGTTGCATGTTTCCTATCCGATCCGGAGACCATACAGTATGTTTGGGTTGAAAGCCCTTCTGCCCGGCTCTGGAAACCTCTTCTCTCTTAATATTCAACTGACCCTATTTTCGACCACGGTATTCAAAGGTTTCTATTTTCTCGACAGTGCATTCTTAATTTTAGACACAAAACTGATTATTGGTATAAGTTCTATATCACGGTAGCTGTATCTCAAAGTAATAAATGCTATAATCTAGCTGATATTTATGTTTCAGTCAGTATTTTATAACTTTCTGATGAAGTCACTTGCCGTTTATTGGTTTAATTTTATGGATTTTCAAATCACATTCAAGATGAAGTTCAAATATGATATTATGCTCACAGTTCCTATTATGGTAATAAGGTAGCCTGCTAGAGGCTGTTATGGTCGTTTTCTTGCTAATTTGTTTTCGGATCGAGCTACCTGTGGCACGCGGTATTGGGTTCCCACGATTGACTTAGTGGTGATGTCGTGACTATGACGTCGTCTATCACGTGTTTTTAGTACATGCCCGTATCTCCTTCGTTTCTAATGGCAGATGGCTCAAACTTTGACAGACATGGTATTGGGTCCCCATAAATCACTTAGTTGTGACATCGTAACGATGACAGTGTTACGATCCAGTGCCCTCCAGTATGCTTGTGTAAAATATTTTTTTTTAAATTCCATTTAGCTTTAGTTATAGCCATTGTTCAATTAGTCGTACCGTAGGGAATTTGTAAGATTTTAACAACAAGTTACGTAAAACCATTCCAGCATTGATTACATAACTGTTTTTGTTTCAACAATAGTCTTCTAGTAAACTTAAAAAGGAATGTTTAGAACCATATATATATACGCCCTTCGAATAGAAGCGTTGCGTCAGTCGAAGTTTGTGTGTGAAGGTTTGGGAGAACGAAGAGGAAAGCAGTAGAAGACGGATAACGGAGCACGTTCACAGCTGAAATTCGTCAGTTGGGACTCATAGAAAAGTCAAGGCAAAACCCGCTTGCTAATTAAACTGAGGAGTCTAGTGCGACACGAGTGGAAACAGAAGAATACGTAAAAGTTTGAGGAACGAAGGAAACCGATAAAACGAGTGGAAACACAAGAATACGTAAATGTTTGGGGAACGAAGGAAAGTTGTGGAGTTCAAGGTAAAAGTTTGGTATTGGAATTGTTTAGGACGCACGAGAAACGGATAAGAAAAGAAAGAAACACTAAGTATGTAAGGACAACAACAACAAAGGAGAAAAGAAAATCATTACTGTACACAAAACAAAAACTTTGGCAAACAACACATACACTGGTTATAAATAATTTCGGTAGATTTACTTAAGATTTAATTTATTTTAGAATTCATTTCGTATTAATTATTATATCACGTCACTTATATTTATCCTAGTTATTAGTTAATGTTATATATTTGGGACTAGCAGTAAGCTAATCGCAGTATTAAGTCCTATTAAACATTCTTTTGATTAAATTGTGTGTGGTTCACTGGAAGGGATACACGGAGGGAGGGTTTTCTTTGCTCGGTGGACACAGGGAGCCCAAAACGTGGCGCGGAACGTCACAGACAGGAACACGGTAAAATACACTTTACCTGATCCACGAGTTCGCCATTATGGAGCTATGTTTTTGGTCTTTAATCAATATTACTATGAGCACAGACAAGTGCTATGAATCCTACAATAGCTGATATTACAGTGGCGTATAGCCTCCTCTGCAGGCAACTCCTAATTATAATCAAAACAATCGAACAAGAAGATGTGAAACCGGGTTTCTGTGGTAAGAGAGGGCCGAGCATTGGTCTGAGGACGAAACAAATGAGGTGGCAGGGGGAGAGGGAACAAGAAAAAAGAAAGAAGGAGATGCCTGCCAAAACCCGACTCCTGTACCATATAGACTTTGTCATGTACTCCTCTACCCAAGGGAATTATTGCGCTCACTCAACTGATATAAAACAAAAGTATAAACGTGAGCGGGAAATCGAAAACTTTAAGCTACAGTTGAGTTCTAAGATCCCAGTGCTGAGTAAAGGTTACAAGAGCGTTCTGAAAGATGTGAAGTCCAGATCAGCAGATAGAAAAGGAAAGCCCTGAACTTGAAGTACTGACTTAAAACAAAATTAGCCGAGGTGAAACCTAGGCCTAGCCGTTTAGTCATTCAAACCTAAGTCAAATATCCCAAGGAAAGGAACAGCGATCGAGTGCAGGAGCGAGTCAACATACAATCACCATACAACAGAAGGAAATTGAGCCGGGACTACAATTGTAACGCCTAAAGGAATATATGGTTGTTTAGTACCTAAATTCAACTTCTGTTGTCATTTCTGCCTTCATTTCACCTTATATTGTAAAATTCTTTGCCTTTCGGCCACTTAAAAACCGTTCAGTGACCCCTGCTGAGAAGTCTTACTTTACGTGTTCTCCACTCCTTATTACAAGTCCAAATGAGCTCATTTGATTACTCCAGTTAGTCGTACTATGCCTTTATGGTTTTATGAATTCTCAAAATTAACGAAAGCACCGTTTACCGGTGTTTTCTGAAGATAGATGTTTCATTCATAATTATTATGGTAAATGCTAAGCGGCATGCACTCATGTTCGTTACACGCTGTTTCCTGTTTCGCGGCATGTTATTGACGTTGTTTTCTGTTTCACGGCATGTTAGGAATAATTTTAAATTGTAACCGGGACTTAACATTCATAACGTATTGACTTTGGTCTTTGTAGATGGCCGTATATTTGTCATTTTTAAATACATGTCATGTTATACGCCATACTATACTGGCTTGTATGGAAGTTTCTACACCACAACCGTTCAAACTGAAAGTTAGGCAACGTCCTCAAGGAAGACAATTTCTCGCACGGTTGAACTACCACTTCTTCGTTTATTGACGCCATTACTCCAGTATGTACCTTATTTTCGATGTTGTCCCACCCTACTGAGTATTTTTTGTTATGCATCTAATGATATGCGCAGTACGCAGAAATTATGTTTAAATTTGGCAGGCAACTCTTTCTCCTTCTCTCCCTCCCCAGTCCCCTCGCGGCTTCACCGCTCGTCGGATTCTCCTGGCTTCGCCGGTTGCCGGATCTAAAAAAATATTAACAGTTGCCTGCGGAGGAGGCTACAGTGGCGTCTACGAATAGCAGTTTCAGCGGTATTGACCCGAACGCCTCGCTTCAATGTAATGAAGCGCCATTGAAACCATCATTGTATGACACCAACACCTATTAAACAAGCACAACTAATTTAGATACAAAGTTTGAATAGTGCTTCATAACGTTGAAGTGAGGCAAAAGGGTCAATTCCGCTGAAACTGCTATTCGTGGACGCCACTGTAATATCAGCTATTTATATCGAAGTAATAATTATGTTTCTTATTTAGAGATAGGTCCGACAATTAACAATTATTCACCGAAATGGAGGTGAATAGTGGTGGATAGTTACCGAGACGCTTCATTAGTATATACCACACAAATGAATAGCCAGCACCAAATAGTTATTTTATTTTCTGTCAAATGGACAAAAACTCGCGCGAGGTGATCGCTGCTTCGCTCAGAGGTGAACATCAAAGGATGTCCCATGTTTAAGTAGCCAATCATAGCGCGCCAAAAGCACTATAATAAACGTTATTTAACTTTGAACTGATTAGTCTAATTTATGTGAATATGAATAAATTAAGAACCTTGCTCTGAATGTAGCTACAGGATCATACGGTGGTACGTATATACCACTCTCCAAATTTTATCTATCATAACGTGTCTGCTAGAAGTTCTAAAGCATTTTAAGGCTTGCAGGCAAACGGAATCTTTCCTAGCCAACAGAACGAGTTTTCTAGAGCCGAAGTGGCGCAATGGTTAGCACATTGGCGTCACGGCACGGATTTAAACAACATGCAGTCTCGGAAAGTCTGTAAATTTCAAGGTGTTAAAACATGGCTCTCAACCAGTGAGGACCCACTAGTGCCGGCGAAGATATCGGCCTGCTGTTGTGATCTTCTAAAAACTATCTAGTGAACTTAACCACATTAATACAGCTACCAAACTAACTTTGTATTGTCAATCCTAATCACTATAAAATACATATATAAAAGACATGACTTTAAAAAGAAAAAAAATACATTAATGCGACGAAAGGTGAAACCTGATATTCCAATTATATGCAAAAAATAGCATAATAAAATACCTAGTAGTCTGCGTGACACGTATTTCTCGAAAATATCATTACAATTTATTACTAGAAGCTCGGTGACTCTAAATTATTAGCACAAGCGACTATACAATGAGGTATGGAAGGGCAAACATTGGCTGATGTTCACGAGTGTGGACAGCTGTATACAGCTATAAAAAGGTTATCGAGAAAAAGCCTTAAGCCTATGCGACAATACCGAAATGGAGCATGGTATCGATTCCTAAATATTGACAACAGTTATGTTTCGACCTACATATAGACGGTAGCCTTCCTCAGAATGACAATTATAGAAGTTGTTTGTGTTGTACGTTCAAGTCATGGCGCTGTTTTAGATATTTTGTGATCGCTACCCGTGATCCTTTTCGGTCTTGTCGTATTGACGTTAAGGCTTTTTATACGACGTGTTTTGAAGAAGCTGTAGATGATGCACCGCGACACGGGGATTGGAGTAGTGATAGGTACTTGCATATACAAACAACGCTTGTTAAACGTTATATCACTTCTGTCAGTCGACAATTCAATAACAACATCGTTCAGTAGGATTGTTAAAGTCAAGAACTCAACTTTAAAATAGCTTGAACATTGAAACAACATAGTCGTATTGCAAATATTAACGTCATGGAACTTCCCTTTCTTCAGTTTAGTTTTTATTTCGAACTATTGGCTACTATTGGTACACCTTCCTGCTTTCTGCTATAAAGAAAACATCGCCACTCGAGCAAATTCTATTTTCAGAGAAATTCACTTTCGGTGTTATTCTGCCTGGTGTATTTTCAATTGACAAGCTGTCAATTATTGATATCATCCAATCCTATTTGCCCCGGCAAAATGCAGAGTACAATAAGCTAGGGAATAACATGACTTTCGGAGGATATATTGTTGTTATTTTCAGCCCGCGTAGTACCACTTGTGGCCCGAGCGTAGCGAGCACTACAAGGGCTGAAACATCAATGTGACCCGATTATTAAAATACAAGGCCAAATAAATTATGGCTATGTTTCATCTTCAAAGTTGCCATTTTGGGTTAATTCTCCGTTCGAATACCATACATATAGACACAAGAACAACCACGTTTTAGTTTGGCACAATGAGAGGTTTATTAGTGAAATGACAGAACTAGAAATAACAACAAATCACTCCACAGAAAACCTCTCCGGGTGGGATGGGAGGGTAATTTTGCAATGTAACTTTCAAACATACATGTAGAATCAAAGCGTGCACTGATCGCCGGTCTCTAAGATTGACTTTAGTATATACATGCACTATTAACTGGAACCTGATATTACAACTCCCTATTTACATATAGCTAGCGTGACGTCGATTAAATATTTTGAGCGAGGCCCAAAATAAACCAATTAGCCAGAAAATGACAACCGAAAATGTATGTCATTTCTAAGTGGCATTTGCGGCAAACTTTGAACATCTTTCGATTTTAGATTTTTTTTGGTTAAAGGACTCTTTTTAAAAGGAAATATGGATTCGCGAGTGCTTTACCAATAAGCACAGATGAGTTTTCACAATATAATGAGCTAGATCATAACACGATATGTTTATCCTTCTCCTTAAAACCAACTTAAAACCATACAAAAACTTGAATATGTCAGAAAAGACACTATTACCAGGCCAGCTGAATTATTAAAAATAACTGATTCCAGGTGTTAAACTTTGCTAAAAGATGGTGATATGTTTTGTTAAACAAAGCAGTCGTTTCTACTAGAGCTGCCTAGCTTTTCCATCTTCTTATGTTATTTTTAGAGTTTTGTCTACGCTTTGCTTGGCAGACAAATGCAGTTTTACTCGAAAGCAGATATATAGTCCATTAGACGTCGGTTCAATTTTATTCGTTCAGGGTATATTTCTTAAACGTTTATTGCATGACATTAAATGCGTTAAGTGAGACATTAAGACATCAAGTGAGTGAACGGCACCCACCAACCTCAAATACTAACATTGGTTAACAGCTTAAAAATAATCCAACTACACTGTGACAGTTATTTACCTCTACATTAATACGTTATTTCAATATACTTGTCTTTTTTCCTTTATATCTCAGCTGTATTTACTTAAAACAGACGCTTTCATTAACAATCCTCGAATATACGCTCAGTTCACAGTTCCTATAGTACACGCATTGTACTATTCAACAGTTCGATGACATTTTCATGATTACTTGGCGTGAAAAGATCAACGGGATGTCAATTTGAAGATAAAAAGATGGAAATCATGCTACCAAAAGTATAAATAGGCAAGTCCCCGAAGGTTTTGAAATCGGTGCGGTATATTTGTTACATTCTTCAAGAAGTAATACGAAATGTCCAACCACAGCATTATCAGTGTATATATAACACCTTAATTCTACGATAACAAAATGTGTCTAATGACACACCATACACCACTCTTATATACCGACCTACATCGTGTAATGCCATACAATAATACATACAGTAGAGTCACTAGCCGATTTTCCTGCTACGAAATAAAAAAATTGATGACAAAAAATTATGATATGGTTACTGCTGTGAAATCTGGGATAACTTTTGAATATTCCTCTCTGATAAACCACAAAAATTCAAAAACAGCTACGGGCTGCTAGGTTTGATATTCTCAGAGCCGATCATAAAACGAGCTCCAGTATTTTAATGCCCTTGATTGGTATAGACTTGATGAAAGGAGGGCTAAACTAAAAGTAGTCATGATGCACAACATTCAAACTAATTGCGCGCTAACTAGCCTTACTGAATTATTCGCCACGGTTGGAAACTCAACCCATTTTGAGAGGGCCTGCCACGAAACTTTGTTAGCCCTAACGAAACACTGAATTTATGAAAAAGAGCTTCTCATATAATGTAGGAAAACTTTGAAATGAGCTTCTACCCAACCTCTACCCAATCACAACAATACAATACTACCTCTCTCCTATATAATTCTTAAATACCTTTATCTCATGCTTTATCCTCGATTTTATAATAGTTTTATCATCCATATATTATCAGGATATATTAAATTTGTTGTATTTGTAAAAGCTTGGTATTCATTATATCATATGATAACCCATCAAATATTTTCTCTCGCGCGTGATTGGTTGAATGCGTCACGTGGCCCGATATGTTCTCTCCGCGAGCGGGAGATATCAGCGAATACACCCCATGCGAGCGAATAAGCGCGCGTTAAAGAATATATTTGAAGGATGATAACAACAATAACCTACATTGTGGCGTTGAAATATGCCCTGGTATTTGTCCTTGGACATTATCTGATCCTCGAAGCTCGCTGTTTTCTTCTCGAATCAGATAATACGCCACAAATAGGTTATTGTATTTATATTGTATATTGTAAATGAGTGTCTTTCACCCTTTTTCTATTAGTATTGTAATTATTAATTTAGGACACGGCTTCTATGAAAATCAACGTAATGTACGGTTAGAATTCCGTGAGTAAACAATAAAGATTGATTGAGTGTCGGAAGGTTCTATAGTTACGAAGTAAGCATAAAGCAAGCGGTATGTATCTGCTCAAAATCACTTTCATTTAATAATTTCGCGTATTAGTGGTTTAAGCTTCACAACAATTAAGCTATGTTTCATGCTAGCGCATAATAAGCATCTGTAAAAACGGATGTTCGAAATCTTCAGCTTTAAAATGCATGTTTTTGTTTGCTCTAGAAGTCAACCTAGCAAAGTACAAAACAAGATGACTTCACGTCTGGACTCAGAACTAAGTGTGAATGGAACGGCGCCCACTGCTTTGAAATCAATTGAAAAGCCTTGAAAACCGACAACGGAGAAAGCGCATCGTTAACGTATGTAAAAACTGATATTTGAAATCTTCAGCTTTAAAATGAGATAAATATATTTCGCATGTTTGTATTTGCTCTGGAAGTCAAACTAGCAAAGAACAAAACGAGTTGACTTGTCGTCTTCACTATAAAGAACTAAGTGTCAAGGGAACGGCGCTCACTGCTTTGAATTGGCAAAGCAAAGCCGATACCGTATGCCGCCCATTCAAGCGACCGTTTAAACGGGTTTTCTTTAGTGCCCGTGTGAGATCACATATTACTGATTTGTAAATAAGGTTTTATAAACCATACATCATCGTGTATATAACGAATATAAGATAACGTTATGAGTAACATTTTCGTAGTCAAAGGTTTCCAGTCCTCTTTATCTTGCTGAACATCTTCAAACTGAACAATGCCACATCGATGGGTAACAAGATAACGTAATGGGTAACAAGATAACAAGCGGGAAACACATTCTAAAAATAACACGGTCTGTACAATCGCTGCATCACAGACGTAGTATGGGAGATGGACGCTACGTGTAATGGCTCATGTCCACAGTCAATAGAGATAGCGCTCACCACAGGTAACCCAATATCCAATTTGCCAAACAGAACCGCAATCAGGCCATTATCTCCTGTCCGTCCAGAAACATTTACAAATAAGTCCATAATTATGTTTGACTTCAGCTCTGTTCACTTTTCTTATTATAAGACAACAGACTAACACAATAAAGCATATGTTGAACTACCTAAGTTGTCTACTGTTGCCATTTAGTCCAAAAGACTTGAGCTCAACCCAAAGACATTCTTTAGACTGAAAAAGATTAGTTCGGTTCACAGCAAAATTTTGGCAAAATAACATTCATCAGTACAGTTTTAATCATTCTTTTGAGGCTAACAGATGGTCATATTGATTTAATTTAAATTTAAACTGGTCTGGTTGAATGGCTTTCCTTTGGTTCCCACATGAACACGAATTGTACTAGATTGATTTGGCGGGAGGACGGTATCAACTGACCTCTTCGGTTAAGAAATAGCCTCACTGTCATTATCTCAGTGATGTAGTTATTTCTATACTGATATGAGATATCAAACTGAATGTTATCAGTTGAGTAAGATTATTTCAGTCATTGCGCGAAATACTCTTCGATAAAAATGCATAGGATCTGGATGTGCTGTGAGCTAGTTGATCAATGTCAATCCAATATATTTTCCTGATTCAACCAGACCAGTTTCAATTAAAATTAAATCAATATGGCCATCTGCTAGCGGCAAACGAATGATTAAAACTGTCGGCATGAATTTTAAAATACAATAATTTGCCAAAATTTCGCTGTGAACCAAACCAATCTTTTTCTGAGTATGAGTCTCAAGAAAGTCTTCGGGTTGATACTTGTGCAATGTTACGATGTGTTGAATAATAACGAGGGATATCGGTCATGCGAGGTGACAGATATTAATTAAGGTTGCATGCAGTGTCGCGACATATTTGGTAAATTTTGGGATAAACATATTGACTAATAATGCTCAACATACGATCAAGATAGCAAACGTCAGTAACAGATCATTTCATAAACAGGTGATTGCTCCATCTAACAAGGTTATCGATATATATACCTGTTGATCGGATTGAACAATGAATACACGTCATGTACATACAATGGATAATGAAAATAAACAGAATTCACTAGCACCTATTAGTCTTATTCACACCTTCACTGTTTTAATTTCTTGTAAACAAGTACTGACGCATCGGTATAGCGAAGGAATACTTGGCGGCTTCGGCTGAGAACGTACACCTTCCCGACTTAACTGTTGAGTCGCGATACAAAACTAATTGCGATTTTGAGACGCCGATACCGAATTATATTGCCGGTGTTGGAAGAAAATATATTTTCTCCCAACTGGCCGGCAATATAATTCGGTATCGGCGTCTCAAAATCGCAATTAGTTTATAATATTGATGACTTCCCGTTGGCTTCCAGATTCTTGTTGGTGAATGTTCAAGGTCATGTCCAAGCAGTCGAGTTTATCGTTAACAATGCCGTCGTTGGACATTTCGTATTACTTCTTGAAGAATGCCGTAACAAATATACCGCACCGATTTCAAACCTTCGGCGACTTGCCTATATATACTTTTGATAGCCTAATTTTCATCTTTTTATCTTCAAATTGATATCCCGTTGATTTTCGTGGTTAATATGGAAATATCGATTCGCGAGTGCTTTACCAATAAGCACAGATGAATTTTCACGATATAATGAGCTAGATCATAACACGATATGTTTATCTTTCTCCTGATGGTAACTAATTAAAACCAACTTAAAACCTAACAAAAACTTGCATAATATGTCAGAAAAGACACGATTACCAGGACAGCTGAATTATTAATAAACAACTGATTCCACTGAAGTGTAAACTTTCCTAAAAGAGCTAGCTATTTCCATATTCTTATGTTATTTTTAGAGTTTTTTCTAGTACGCTTTGCTTGGCAGAAAAAGGTAGTTTTACTGGAAGGCAGATAGTCCATTAGAAGTCTGTGTTGATAGTCAGTGTATGCGCTCAGTCCTCGGTTCCTATAGTACACGCATTGTTCTATTCAACAGTTAGATGACGTTTTCATGATTAAATGGCGTGAAAAGATCAATGGGATCTTTTTGAAGATAAAAAATGGAAATTATGCTACCAAAAGTATAAATAGGCAAGTCCCCGAAGGTTTTGAAATCGTTGCAGTATATTTGTTACATTCTTCAAGAAGTAATACGAAATGTCCAACGACAGCATTGTTAACGATAAACTCGACTGTTTGGATATCACCTTGAACATTTACCAACAAGATTCTGGAAGCCAAGTCATCAATATTCTAACAAGTGTTTTAAATACAGTATTTGCTGCCACAGCTGTGTTAGAAAACGCGCTTCTTCTCGCCACAATTTGGAGACATTCTCGTCTTCATAAACCATCATTTATTTTGCTTGGCTGTCTTGGGTTTACTGACTTACTAACAGGGTTGATAAGTCAACCACTTAAAGTAGTGTATGCTATTGCTAAACAGATCGGTATGTTTACTGTAGTATGCAATTCTTTCAAGGCAGCAAACTTGGTTCTCCCGGTGTTAGGATTATTATCGCTTCTCACCCTCGCCACAATCAGCCTAGATCGTTTTCTTGCGTTGCATTTTCACCTCAGATACAACGAGATCGTTACCGTGGAGAGAGTGTTCAAGATATTCGCCTGTTTCTGCTTTATGGTGGCAATTGTAATAGTGCTTGGTGTATTACTACGCTTAATTCCCTTCAGCATCATAATGACGATTTGTGTGTCAATGTGCACTTCGGTAATTCTGTTCTTTTACTGGAAGATCTACCAAATCACCAAACGACATCGGGCTCAAATACAAGACCTTCAGAACGCAATGCAACACGCAAATGCTGCTACTAATGAAGGAATTATCAACATCAAGAAGTCTTCCATGTCTTTCTTTATAGTGACGGGAATATTCTTCGTCTGTTACTTACCCTTTGAAGCATTCTGCATAGCATTCGTGGTGTATGGCTTCAAACGATTCGTTGTTCCTTTGGGTGACATTTCAACTACGATCATCATGATTAATTCGTCTATCAACCCTGTTGTCTATTGCTGGCGACTGAGAGAGATTCGACGGGCTATAAAGAGAGACCTGAGAAGTATTTCAACATGTCTTAGGCTACAAAATCCGAGTGAAGTAGACTAAAAAGAAGTAATTTCTTGCGCTCTATGCTAGAGACGTGTCTTAAGTAGTCTCTGACTAAAACTGGTAAAACCTTTTCAGCATATTGTTTACAGCTAGGATTTAAACTCGTAAAACATTACTCTGAAGGAAGCGACTACATGCATGTATTTGTGTAAAAGGACTATGATATTCACCATAAAACCAACTCGATATGTTCTCATACGGATCAATATCAATGGGTTGCAACTACAAGTGATTCTTGTTGTGAGCGGTGACTTTATAGTTATCACATATTTTCCAAGTAGTACCTTTTGAATTTGGACGTAATTCTGTCGTAGCACGCCGCGCCGTATTCTGCGCGTGCCTGGTGGAAATATACTTTAGTATATCTCTTTATAACTCCTATACACCTTAATTCTACGATAATAAAATGTTTCTAATGACACACCATACACCACATCTTATACGATACCGGTCTACACCGTGTAATGCCAAGCCTACTCTGGGATCTAAACTCGCCTTAATTCGCCCTAACTCGCAAAGCCAGAAAATGGAAATTTTCCTTAAATCGCCTTAACCCACCCTAAATCACCTTAACCCCGCCCTAACTCACAAAGTCAGAAAATGGAAATTTTCCTTAAATCGCCTTAACCCACCCTAAATCGCCTTAACCCACGCTAACTCGCAAAGCCCTCCCCCCAAGTTTTCCTTAAATTGCCTTCATTGGCAAAGCTAAAAATAATAATCACTAAATATGACTTAACTTACAATTTGAGCCCCATTCGCTGAAATTCATGTCTACAAAGATGTCAATACATACCACATGTGTCAAAAAGACATTAGTGTAGTCTGTGGCTGAAGTCAATGTACACTTTGTCACATATGTAGTAACACCTCTGATGTATGATGTACAACTATTGGATCTATCTGAGTCCAGTATGGCAACATATTTAAGGAGAGATGGCGAGACAGAAGGTTGAGTCTAATATTAAAAGTTTTAAAAGTGTTTTATTTCAATGCACCAGTCAATGTAAATCCCCACCTTTATATGAAGAAAATCCCTGCTTTTGCTGTAAAATGCCTTGAACACATACTATCATACAATTTTGAGCCCCAGTACCAGGGGCAGACATGATAAAACGTAGATGATACCCAACACCCCAGGGTGTTACATTGGTCCTAAAGTAGAAACTTGTCCCTCGCAACGTCTTCGCTATGCCCCACTAATCCAAGGCCTGGGGAGAGGAGGTATTTATATTGTCTGATGCATAACGATAAAATAATCCTCCAATCAATAAACACAATATTAAATATAAACAGCTTGGGGGAACTTTGCTACATGGAAAATATTGGGCTTGCACATGGCCCTAATACACACATCTGATTGGATGATTATTTGCAAGGACTATAAATATAATAAAAATAAATAAATAAAACGTTGGTTATCTTCTTGTGTCAAAATCAACATTTATTTTTGCACTATTCATTGTGGTCACTCGGGAAATAAGTTCAAGTTTAAGCTTATTGCTACTTACCAACATACTTGTCCAATACTCTGACGCATTTTAATATGCATAGCATTGTTTTGTATTTTATTGTATTGCATCGTTCTACTGTTGTATTGTATTGTTAAGCGCCAAATCCATTGTTTGCTAAAATCCCCGAGTAAAATAGTTTATGCTAATCAAAATAATGTTTCTTTAAATTGCTTATATACTTACCAGCAATAATGCAAATTTGCCGTTCCTTTTCGTATAAAACCAAAACCAAGCATACGTGCTACCAACACGCACTTCATGTTCACCCGCCATCTTGAATACACGATCAGCTGATCTAATTAGCGATTTTATATTGATTGGAGTTTGATTGATTATTGATTGCCCGGATCCAAGATGGCTGCTATCGAAGTACATGTAGGAAGCGATAAAATTGTTTGTTCTCATATAAACGTTTCAGAAGAAAGGTTAGTCAATATACTGATGTAACAATATAACCTAATCTGCATAAAATAGTAGAGGGAAGAGGGAACACTTAATCTGGGCAACACCAGAACATGCAAAGCTATATGTTTTTGTATTATTGTCCACAAATCTTAAGAAAATGTTTACAATTCTATACATGGAATTAATGATTGTGAATGAAAGTTAGTTGAAGTTAATTGGTTAACAAATGTGAATCACAAGCAGCTGTCATTTAATTTATTTGTTATTTTGCTTTGAAATGACTTAATCTGTTCATGATTCTAAAGCAAAAGCAATACCTATGCTTGTTGAAACCCAACCTTGCTGATGTATTTATTATACAGTTGTGCTGTCAATGTCAAAGCTATTTTAATTAAAATAATTGTTGAGCAATTGTAAAGCTAAATGCGTTCTTCTTTATGATTAGCATGTGAGTGATCGAGTTGAGTCACTGATAGTTCTTTAACTGATTCATCATTTTGAATATAAATGTGTGTTAAGTTTATGCATGTATTGTATTCACTGTATTAATGTTGAGTATGCGTGTATGTTAATGTTGTATATATGTATGGATTGGTGGAATTGGGTGATTATGGATGGTTGCGTGGATTGCATGATGAACACAGTTATGTATTCACTGAGTATGTGTTATATATTGTGTATTATGTATGCACATATATATCTACTAGTATGTCACGATGTATGTGCAGGTAGCCATGCAGTGTGTGCAAGTATGATAGGTGTATTTATATTAATCAATAATAAATATACATGTGCGTTATTAATATCGACTGATTATTTCAATATTAACCACTCAATTGCCTGACAGATAAATGACAAGGATATTTTTCTGACTTAAACTTAATTTTATAATTGATATAATAGTTAATATATATATTCATAAATATGTAGATATATACATGTGATGAATATAGATGTATGTTTGCAGATGTGTTTGCAGAAATTAGAAAAACGTTGGCTAGGTCATATATAATTTCTGTATTCCCTAACACAAATAAATTGTACATATATTTATTATTTGGAGACCAATATAGCAATGGTGTAAAACAATAGATTGTGTCGGGGAATGCAGAATACAAAATTAACCAGACAGCTTTTTCAAATTGTTGCTGTATAGGGTATTTATATATAACGACTATACTGACTTACCATATAAGTTTAATAATTATTTAATTGGATCTGTATTTCATGTATATATTAATTATCGCAATTTTTATATTATTATATGGCATTGGTGAATTTTCTAAACCTGCCTTAACTCACCTTAGCTCACCACATACACTAAATCTTGTAAGGAGTTTTCCCTAAACACTCTTAACCCACCTTAACTTGCCACATACAAATTTCAGTATTTTTTTCTTAACTCGCACAACCTCGCCTGAACTCGTACAACCTCGCCTTAACTCGCTGCGAGTTTAGATCCCAGAGTAGGCCTAATGCCATACAATAATACATACAGTCGTCACTAGCCGATTTTTCTGCTACGAAATGAAACACTGATCACAAAAGTTGATGGTATGGATTATTGCTGTGAAGTCTGGGATAACGTTTGAAAATTCTTCTCTGATGAACCACAAAAATTCAAAACCAGCTAAGCTGTTAGGCTTAATAATAATACTAATGACAGTTTATTTTAACCCTTTCGCAGTCTTACACTGAATTATAGGGACGTCAGTATATGGCACAACATTAATATAAGTAATACTCTCAGAGCCGATCATAAAACAAGCTCCAGTGTTTTAAAGTCCACGGTTGGAAACTCAACCCATTACAATTTGAGAGGGTCTGCCACGAAACCCTTTTAGCCCCAACCAAAAACTGAATTTATGAAGAAGAGCTTCTCCTGTAGCAAACCATCGGAACGAACTTCCACCCAAGCTGCGCGAGACTAAGTCTCTAGTTTCCTTTAAGAAGCAAATCGCAACTACATTGTGTACCTCTCTCCTAAATAATTCTTACATACTTTTATCTCACGCTTATCCTCGATTTTATCATAGTTTTATCATTCATTTAGGATATATTATCTTTGTTGTATTTGTAAAAGCTTAGTATTTATTATTTAAGCAATATACCGTGTCTTTGTTCTCTTATATAAACACGCGGGATATGTTGGGAAAACTAGTTTTTCTTGTACATATCCCGAGAGTTTATATAAGAGAACAAAGACACGGGAGGAAAATTGCCCGGGAAAGCGAGTCTATCAAGAGACAACAAGAAGTCGTAAGAAATGGTCAGCGGTCTACACCAACCAATGTGGATGCCATCGGAACTAACCGTGATCGTGGAGCTAAGCCAAGAAAGTTTCAAAAGCATGAAAAGAAACAACAATGGAGGAAAAGTGCTAGTGCTACACAGAAAGACAGAACAGTTCCCAGTTGTCAGAGATGTGGAGGACACGGAAATCCCCAATACTCAAGGCAGGATTGTCCAGCGAAGGATGCATTATGTCACAAATGTTCCAAGAAAGGTCATTATGCTCGAATGTGTAAGTCAGAAAGGCTTGGAGAAGTAGTGATGGAGGAACAGTTTTGTGATTATTCATTCAGTAGTGTATTTCTTGGGGAAGTTAATGGAGAAAACGTGAATCTACATCCATGTAGGGCTGATATTGTTGTGAATGGCAACGAGGTCAATTTTAAGCTTGACAGCGGAGCAGATGTATCAGTTATTTCTGATGAGACCTACAGTCAGTTGGCAGATAGAGGAACACTCGAGAAACCTGATAAGAAGTTGTATGGTTTTTTATTACTTAATGCACTTCTACTTCAATAGTTTTAACTCACCTGATTATAGTTAGTACTTGTATTTTACTATTTCATTATTTTGTTACTGTTAACGTTGTTACATTGTAAATAGTTGTTGAAAAGCCCCTATGGGAACTTCTATTAAAGATATGTATATATGTAACTGAGGGTAAGGGTAAATTCATAGCTGTGCTACAGCATAACCAGCAATATTGTAAAGAGGAAATATATGTGGTCTCAGATCTTGAGCAGTCACTACTGGGAAGAATGGTATGTAGCAAACTTGGAACGATCACTAGAGTCAGTGTTATCGAATCAAAGGAAAGCAATGTTAGCTATGTTAGCTATGAGAAATTGTTTCCTAACCTGTTCCAGGGACTTGGATGCATAGATATGATGGTGATTACGAGATCAAGTTAGATGAAACAGTTAAGCCATTTAACCTTACCATACCAAGACGCATTCCAATTCCTTTTCTGCCTCAGGTAATGAAGGAAATACAGCGAATGGAGCAGATGGGAGTGTTTGAGAAGGTTGATCAACCCACCCAGTGGTGTTCGCCAATAGTTGTTGTGCCAAAACAAAATGGCAGCGTCAGGATTTGTGCGGATTTTGTCCAACTAAACAAAGCTGTTGAGAGAGAAATCCACCCAATGCCAACCACAGAACAGACTCTAGCAAAGCTGACTGGTGCTCACCACTTTTGTTACTCCATGGGGCAGGTTCTGCTTCAAGAGATTGCCCTTTGGCATTTATTCAGCCCCTGAACACTTTCAGAAAGTAATGCAGAGGATTCTAGAAGGATTGCCTGGTCAGGAATGCCAGGTATATGATATTCTAGTATTTGGGGAGACACAGATCCAGCATGATGAGAGATTGATGGCTGTTCTGAAGAGGCTTTAGGAAGCCAATGTTACCCTAAACCCAGAGAAGTGTAAGTTCTCTAAAGATGAAGTACAGTTTCTGGGGCACTTAATAGGAAAGGACGGAGTGCAAGTTGACCCAGGTAAAGTGGAAGCAGTCACGCAGATGAGTGAACCAACTGATGTGGGAGAGTTAAGAAGGTTCTTATAGGCATGGTTAATCAAGTTGGGAAATACATTCCAAATCTTGCTGAAATGACTAAGCCAATGAGAGACCTTCTGAGCAAGAACAGTGCATGGCTATGGGGTGAGGCCCATCAGAAGGCATTCAGTGATGTCAAGATAGCACTAAGTTCTGCACCCGTTCTAGCGATTTATGATCCAGCCAAGGAGACAAAGATTTCAGCCGATGCTTCGTCCTTTGGTCTGGGAGCAGTTTTAACCCAAGCTCACCCAGAGGGCAGCTGGAAACCTGTTGCATATATCTCCAGAGCGTTGACGCCAACAGAACAGCGATATGCCCAAGTTGAAAAAGAAGATCTTGCAGTGACATGGTCATGTGAGAGGCTGTCTGATTACGTCATTGGCAAGACATTCCACATCGAAACGGATCACAAACCCTCAGTTCCTCTTCTAGGTTCAAAGAACTTAAACGAGATGCCACCAAGAATTCAGCAACTACGAATGAGACTGTTAAGATTTCAATATTCCATCTCGCATGTCCCAGGCAAGACACTTATAACAGCAGATGCGTTATCTAGAGCACCTATCACCCAGACAAGGCACAGTGGTTTGCAAGAAGAAGAGATATACCTCTATGTTTATAGTGTCCTGAGTGAAATTCCAGCTAGTGATAGACGACTTGATGAGATACGAGAGCGTCAAAGAGAAGACGAAGCATGCAGACAACTTGCAGTCTACTGTGAAATGGGTTGGCCAGACAAAGATAGAGTTCCAGGAGTGTTAAAAGCATGCTGGAGTGAAAGAGGAGAAATAACCTTGGTTCGTGGATTGCTTCTTAAGGGTACAAGACTTCTCATACCATCTTGTATGCGGCTTGAGATCCTAGATCGACTACATGAAGGACACCAAGGTATTACCAAGTGTCGTGCCCGTGCTAAGATGTCAGTGTGGTGGCCTGGCCTGAGCAGGTAAGTTGAAGATATGATACATGGATATCGAAAGTGTGCAGAACACAGAACCTGTAGACCAGACTCTCATTCCATCAGTCGTACCGGACAGACCGTCGTACCGGACAGACCATGGCAGATTATTGGAACTGAAGGGTCATAGTTACCTATTGGAGGTTGATTACTTCAGCCGTTACATTGAAGTAGCCTTGCTTCGATCATCTCAGACATCACAAGAAACTATACGAGCACTTAAGTCTATGTTTGCAAGGCATGGGATCCCAGAATGTGTTAGATCTGATAATGGTCCTCAGTATAGCTCGGCAGAGTTTATCAAGTTTGCTAAAGACTGGGGATTTGAAAGTGTGACAAGCAGTCCAAAATACCCACAGTCAAACGGCCTGCGAAGGCATTGCTAGCATATCGTTCAACACAGTTAGAGAACGGTTATAGTCCTGCAGAACTGTTGTTTGGCCGAAAGATCAGATCAAGAGTTCCAACTGCAGAATCTGAGCTGAAGCCCAGTTGGCCTAATCTGTTAAAGTTCAAAGAGCAGGAAGAAGCTAGAAAGCAGACACAAAAGGCTTATTTTGATTATCATCATGGTGTAAGAGATCTCAAGGGTCTAGCCTGCGGAGAAAAGGTTTGGGTACGAGACATGAAAGTCCCAGCAACAGTGACACAAGCAGCGGGAACACCCCGGTCATACAATGTAAGCAGTCCAAGGGGAACCATTCGAAGGAACCGCAAAGATTTGGTGATGCTATCTCCAAGCATCCTGGACTATAACAAACAAGGACCGGTGGCTATGTCAGAGCCTCCAACCGAAGTAGCTGCAGATGCACCAACAGCAACTACAACAAGATCTGGTCGAGAAGTCAAGCCTCCAAAAAGATTGGACTTATGACAACATGAACTGAACTGTTTGAGTTACAAAATGTTATGATTTATGTTTATGCTATCTGGTTGTTTAGATCCTACATTTAGCTAGTCACTCCTACCGTGCATTTAAGGACTTGTCTGAAAAGGGGAGATGTTGTACTAGTTAGTTAACCGGAAGTACCGTAACTATTGTATCACAAGGTCACGTGACATTCAGTAAAAGTACTTGGCACATGGATTCAACTGAGAATGGTGTTCGGTCATTTGACTGTTCAGTTTGCGGGTTTTAACGTATCTAAAACTATTCCTAAACAATATAACAGACTTGAAATGAGTGTTTTTGTCGCTAAATGTACGTCCCTGTTGAACTTTGAAGGGCATATTTCGACGCCACGAATACATTGTAGGTTATTATATTTATACACCCCTGTGAGCGTATAAGCGTGCGTCAAGAATATATTCAGTTGTAGGATGATAACGATAATACCCTACATTGTGGTGTCGAAATATGCCCTGATATTTCCCCTTGGACATTATCTGATCATCGAAGAGCTTCGCTCTGGGGAACTGTTCTCTGGACGAAATATCAGGGCATATTTGGACGCCACAAATAGGTTGTTGTATTTTTATAGTATATTGTAAATGTGTATATTTAACCCTTTTTCTATTAATATTATAATTATTAAGTATCCTAGGGCATGGCTTCTATGAAAATCAACGTAATGTACGGTTAGAATTCCGCGAGTAAACAATAAAGATTGATTGAGTGTCGGAAGGTTCTATAGTTACGAAGTAAACATAAAGCAAGCGGTATTTATCTGTTCAAAAATCACTTTCATTTAATTATTACGCGTCAATAACACATCTATTAGTATTTCTCAGGTTTAAGCTTCACAACAAGCTATGTTTCATGCTAGCGCATATAAGCATCTGTTAAAAGGGTGTTCGAAATCTTCAGATTTAAAATGAGACACATCGCATGTTTTTGTTTGCTCTAGAAGTCAACCTAGCAAAGAATAGATGGTTTGCACTCAATCCCCAGAGATTCAAATGCCAAAGGCATGGCGGCCATGTTGGCGTACAGAACAAAAGAAGCTAACGAAGAAACTATCGTTAACCGTACACCAACATGGCCGCTATGACGTAAAGTGCAAAGGGTCTATAAAACAAGTTGACTTCATGTCTGCACTTGGTGCCCACTGCTTTGAAATCAATTGCAAGCAAAGCCAATTTGAAAAGTGACCATGAAATCTAAAATAACAACGTACAAAGCTCATCATAAACGTATGTAAATACTGATATTTGAAATATTCAGCTTTAAAATATATATTTCGCATATTTGTATTTGCTCAAAAATCAAACTAGAAAAGAACAAAACGAGTTGATTTGTCGTCTGGACTCAGAACTAAGTCTGAAGGGAACAGCGCAAACTGCTTTGATTCCAAGCAAAGCCGATTTGAAAAGTGACATGAAATATAACAGAACAACGTAGAACGGTCAGATCAGTGTTTAAGCGTCGTTCTGTCGAGCGGGAGGTGTTCAAACCCCGGCCGGAATATTACTCAGGGTCTTTAAATAACTGAGTAGGTGCTGCCTTTACAAAACAGTAAACGGTTAGACCTTCACGTCTTCTCGGATAACGACGTAAAATCGTAGGACTAGTGTCCCCAATTAGTTGCAAAGCTAAATACATTTGACACTTAAATAAAGTTACTTATATTACTTACTTTATGTAAAAACTGATATTTGAAATCTTCTTGTATTTGCTCTAGAAGTCAATCTAACAAAGAATGAAACGAGTTTACTTGTCGTCTGCACTTAAAACTAAGTGTCAAGGGAACGGCGCCTACTGCAAAGCCGTAACCGTTTGCCGCCCATTCAAGCGGCCGTTTAAACGGTTTTTCGTTAGTGCACGTTTTCTCGTGTGAGGTCACATATTGTACAACTCGGCCTGATTGTTGCAAGTCGATTGCTATTGAACGTACTACAATCTTTATCCCGCTATAATAATTTATAATAAACCGATTATAAACTGTTATTATATTAAATATCTAGGTTTTTATATAGGTTGCTGTCTCTCATAGTCTAATTTTATAGAATATATTAGTGAACAAAATAAGTACAAATATTAACATAGATAACAATTTAAAAAGTATCTAACCTCTAATATTTTTGTACTACTATATGAGTTATCCATACTTATACTTATGGTTGTATAATTTGGGGTAATAACTACTTAATTAAGTCCACTTTAAAGTATCATTAAAATACTTTGTTGACTGAAGGGCCACTAGAGTCCACAACCCGAAGCGTCCATCTGTCATATATATTTTTTTATTTTATTTTTTTATTTAAACATATTTGCTCTCTGCATTTGCTCCAAAAGCTAAAGGCTTATCGAGGGAGCTCATACAGAAAAAAATACAACAAGTATAAGGGCAGTTTCAGACACACAAAAGGAAACATAAAATTACAATTTCAATTAATTAAAATAAGTGCATAACATTAAGTTTAGAAAACAAAAAGAGAAACATATATATACAAGTCAGACTGTAGCGATGGAAAATCGATTGGTATTTAAGATATAATTTTGAACTAACTCAAAGAATTTAGAATTTAAATTATAGTTTTTGTCCTTAATACCATTCAAAATATACAACATTTTCTTTTTGTCGCTACTGTTTGACCAGATATTACCTAAGAGTTGTGCAGCAGAGGTAAAAAAGATATCGCGCTGAGCATATATTCGTGATGCAGCGTTTTTACAGACCGGGTTACTCTTAGATTTCACATCTCGTTGT
Source organism: Actinernus sp. WN-2022 (assembly GCA_030867875.1). Taxonomy (NCBI): domain Eukaryota; kingdom Metazoa; phylum Cnidaria; class Anthozoa; order Actiniaria; family Actinernidae; genus Actinernus; species Actinernus sp. WN-2022. The sequence continues at coordinate 128,798,549 of JAOWCC010001634.1, read as the reverse complement.
TCTCTTCCATCGCGGAATATTCTCAACAAAAGATGCCTCGTTAGCTTCTGTTATTTGGTCAGCCAACATTGCTGCAACATTAATAATTTCAATTAAAATTGCGCAACCGCTTGTGATTGGCTGGTGGAACCAAACTCGCGGGAAACACATTCTAAAAATAACCCGGTCTGTAAAATCGCTGCATCGCAGACGTAGTATGGGAGATGAACGCTACGGGTAATGGGCTCATGTCCACAGTCAATAGAAATAGCGCTCACCACAGGTAACCCAATATCCAATTTGCCAAACAGAACCGCTATCAGGCCATTATCTCCTGTCCGCCCAAAAACATTTCCATAATTATGTTTGATGTCAGCTATGTTCACTTCTCTTATTATAGAATATGTTGAACAACCTAAGTTGTCTACTAGCTGTTTCCATTCAGTCCAAAAGACTTGAGCTCAATCCGACATTATTTAGACTTAAAAAGATTAGTTCGGTTCACAGCGAAATTTTGGCAAATTAACATTTATGTGCAGTTTTAATCATTCTTTTGAGGCTAGCAGATGGTCATATTGATTTAATTTTAATTGAAACTGGTCTGGTTGAATGGCTTTCCTTTGGTTTCCACATGAAAACGAATTGTATATTGAGTTGTCGGGAGGATGCTTAAATAACTGACCTCTTCGGTCATTAGCTCAGTGATGTAGCTATTTATATACCGATATGAGATATCAAACTGAGTGTTATCAGTTGAGTAAGATTATTTCAGTCATTGCGCGAAATACTCTTCTATAAAAATGCATAGGATCTGGATGTGCTGCGAGCTAGTTGATCAATGGCAATCCAATATGTTTTCCTGATTCGTTTTCATTTCGCAACCAAAATAAAGACATTCAACCAGACCAGTTTCAATTAAAATTAAATCAATATGGCCATCTGCTAGCGGCAAAAGAATGATTAAAACTGTCGGCATGAATTTTAAAATACAATAATTTGCCAAAATTTCGCTGTGAACCAAACCAATCTTTTTCTGAGTATGAGTCTCAAGAAAGTCTTCGGGTTGATATTTGTGCAATGTTACGATGTGTTGAAAAATAACGAGGGATCTCGGTCATGCGAGGTGACAGATATTAAAGTTGCAGTGTCGCTACATTTTGGAAAATTTTGGGATAAAAATATTGACTAATAATGCTCAACATACGATCGAGATAGCAAACCTCAGTAACAGATCATTTCATAAACGTACAGTTTCAGATTGCTCCATCTAACAAGGTTATCGATATATATACCTATTTCAAAAACTGTTGATTGGATTGAACAATGAACACACGTCATGTACATGCAATGGATACTGAAAATAAACAGAATTCACTAGCACCTATTAGTCTTATTCACACCTTCGCTGTTTTAATTTCTTGTAAACAAGTACTGACGCATCGGTATAGCGAAGGAATACTTGTCGGCTTCGGCTGAGAACGTACACCTTGGTCTTCACAATGTCAAATATCACGTAACATCAATAACTGATTTCGTATTGTTAACATCACCAGTCTTGTTCATTTATTGATATCTCCATAATATATAGGGCAGCTATATACACAGAAAACCAATAAGGACACAAAGGGGTAAAAGGGAGAAGAAAGAAGAAAAAGCAGAACTTACATTATAGGAACGTTGATCAACTGATAAACCTACTCTTGTTATTTTTCATTTCGTGGCAGGAAAATCGGCTAGTGACTCTACTGTATGTATTATTGTATGGCTTTACACGATGTAGGTCGGTATATAAGATGTGGTGTATGGTGTGTCACTAGAAACATTTTGTTATCGTAGAATTAACTAAAGGTGCATATATAGGAGTTTATAGAAAGATATATTTCCACCAGGCACGCGCAGAATACGGCCCGGCGTGCTACGACAGAATTTAACGTCCAAATTCAAAAGGGTTACTATTTGGAAAATATGTGATAACTACTGACAAAATCACCGGCTCACAACAAGAATGTACGTGCTTGTAGTTGCAACTGATTGATATTGATCCGTATGAGAACATATCGAGTTGGTTTTATGATGAATGTCACAGTCCTTTTACACAAATACATGTCGCTTCCTTCAGAGTAATGTTTTACGAGTTTAAATCCTAGCTGTAAACAATATGCTGTAAAGGTTTTATCAGTTTTAGTCAGAGACTACTTAAGAAACCTCTCTAGCATAGAGCGCAAGAAAATACTTCTCTTTAGTCTACTTCACTCGGATTTTGTAGCCTAAGACATCTTGAAATACTTCTCAGTTCTCTCTTTATAGCCGGTCGAATCTCTCTCAGTCGCCAGCAATAGACAACAGGGTTGATAGACGAATTAATCATGATGATCGTAGTTGAAATGTCACCCAAATGAACAAAGAATCGTTTGAGGCCATACACCACGAATGCTATGCAGAATGTTACAAATGGCAGGTAACAGACGAAGAATATTCCAGTCACTATAAAGAAAGACATGGAAGACTTCTTGATTTTGATAATTCCTTCATTAGTAGCAGCATTTGCGTGTTGCACTGCGTTCTGAAGGTCTTGTATTTGAGCCCGATGTCGTTTGGTGATTTGGTAGATCTTCCAGTAAAAGAACATAATTACCGAAGTGCACATTGACACACAAATCGTCATTATGATGCTGAAGGGAACTAAGCGTAGTAATACACCAAGCACTATTACAATTGCCATCAGAAAGCAGAAACAGGCGATTATCTTGAACACTCTCTCCACGGTAACGATCTCGTTGTATCTGAGGTGAAAATGCAACGCAAGAAAACGATCTAGACTGATTGTGGCGAGGGTGAGAAGCGATAATAATCCTAAAACCGGCAGAACCAAGTTTGCTGCCTTGAAAGAATTGCATACAACAGTAAACATACCGAGCTGTTTAGCAATAGCATACACTACTTTAAGTGGTTGACTTATCAACCCTGTTAGTAAGTCAGTAACTCCAAGACAGCCAAGCAAAATAAATGATGGTTTATGAAGATGAGAATGTCTCCAAATTGTGGCGAGAAGAAGCGCGTTTTCTAACACCGCTGTGATAGCGAATACTGCATTTAAAACACTGGTTAGAATATTGATGACTTGGCTTCCAGAATCTTGTTGGTGAATGTTCAAGGTGATGTCCAAACAATCGAGTTTATCGCGGTTAACAATGCTGTCGTTGGACATTTCGTATTGCTTCTTGAAGAATGTAACAAATATACCGCAACGATTTCAAAACCTTCGGGGACTTGCCTATTTATACTTTTGGTAGCATAATTTCCATCTTTTTATCTTCAAATTGACATCTCGTTGATCGTTTCACGCCATGCAGGTAATCATGTAAATGTCATCGAACTGTTGAATCTTACAAATTGCGTGTAATATAGGAACTGAGCGTGTATTCGAGGATTATTAATGAAAACGTCTGTTTTAAGCAAATACAGCTGAGATATAAAGGAAAAGGGACAAGAATATTGAAATAACATATATTATATGTAGATAAATAACAGTATAGTTGAATTGTTTTTAAGCTATTAATGTTAGTATTTGAGGTTGGTGCATGGGTGACATTCACTCCAGGTCAATTTTAGCAGATTGCATTAATATGTTTTGTCGCGATCTAGATTATAATGTATGTTCCTTCCTGCCTGTACAATACACGTTTAAGAAATATACCATGAACGAACAAAATTGAACCTCAGTCTATCAGCACTCCTACTGGACTATCGGCCTTCCAGTAAAACTGCAAGCAAAGCGTTGAGGAATGTATTTATCGTCGGTTACGTAACCCCGCTATCGGGGTGTTACGTGTTGTTTCAGATACAATACATCATCAGCGGGACAGTACTATATATATTCGTAGTTGCGTAATGCATAGTCATTCGAGTCCTACATCCGCTGCTTCGCCTTACAAATTCAATACCCAGTACATGACCGTAAGGTTATACTTTTTCATAAGTCCTTATATGGGTTCTAGTTATAATTAACTAGTGTTCACAAACTATTACACGATTTTTTTAGCATGTTCAATCTTTCTTGGAATAACCATGTAGATAAGATAAGTAAAAAAGCCAATCGCTCTCTCGGTTGCATGAAGCGCACTTGTGGTTTCCGAACAAATACCTCGGCAAAAAAGCTTCTCTATTCTTCGCTGGTCCGCAGTAGTTTGGAAACGGGAATGCCAATCTGGTCTGCCGCCTCCAAGAGCAACTTGGTAAAACTCGAGAGAATCGGCGCTACCAGATTTATAACTTTCTCTGATTCTGACTACAAATCCAGACTCGTCTCTTGTAACTTACTTCTACTTTCTCTCCGCCTTGAAATTATTGACCTCATATTTTTATTTAAGTGTAATACCGGTCTCCTTTGTACTGACTTATCTAGGTTCATGCATCCCTCTGCTCCTGTTAGAACTACTAGGAAATCTGCCAGAGACCCTCTGTACACCGCCAAAAGGGTCAATACGGTAACTTTTTCTAATTATTTTTTCAATCGTACTATTCCTCTCTGGAACGCACTATCCTCCCAAGCCAGGACATCAACAAACTTATCTAACTTTAGACGCTACCTAGCATCACATTACTGGGACCTGTTTCATCGTAATTTTTGATAGTTCAAATTCTTGTAATTGGGTCACTAGTTTCCGCTGTCCTTCATGTAGAGAGACCAATATATATTTTCTATAATTTTCTAAACAGTTTTTTTTTGTAATCGTTTCTTGATCTAATTCTTAACGTATTAATGTTACATTTTGTTTCTTGCTTGCATTTAGTCTTATCGGGAGGACTTATATTATAGGAGTTTATCACCTGTTTAGCCCCTCCTTGACAGTAGTTCTTGTTTGTTATATTGTTATTTTCCCTTGTATATATCTACTGTCAGAAGCTTAATAAAAATAAAAAGGTTTGCACATTAATGCACTATTGTACTGTATTATTATTGGAAGTGTTTACGGGTTTATAGAATCTGCCAAGTATTCTATTTCCACGATACAATTAGTCAACGCTGTATTACTGTCATTTACAACTAGTTTGTAAGTATAGTCAGTTTATTGGTTTAAACGTATAAATGTTGTTTTCATATTACACTAAACAATGTTATTGTCAATTTGGTGTTCATGGTGCTCATAATAGACAATTTACTATAGATTACAATTTATCACCATGTATGTAACTATATTGAAGGTATGATGGATGATAAAGGGGCGCACTCGGTTCGTGTGAACATACCGGTAATGACTAGTTCAAAGGTTCGTTTATTTCACACAAAAACACACAAAAGGAGATATACATACATAAAGACAAGTTTGTGAAGGATGCAAGAGATACAACCCAGAGGGGTTAATTACAAACTCTTGCACCCTATTTGTTATTTATGATTAATCTAAGATGGCTGGATAGGCACACAATTACTGTATTTATAATTAGATAATTTAAAGTTAAAATACGATGCTGAGTTCATTCTATTCATGTACAAGAGAATTAGCTTTGTGCACAAATATGAATCACAGTGTGGAGATTATATGCTTTTTGAAGTGTTTCTTAAAATGTTTATTTGAAGAACTGATTTTAATCTCTACGGAATGTCGTTCCAGGTTTTGACGGCTGCATATTTAACGCCGAATTTGCCATAGTTTAGATTTTGTCGTAGCAAAAAAAGGTTCTTATTTGATTTAGAGCGAGTGTTGTAATTATGAATAAGGGACACGTCGTTGAAATAACTGGAAAATATATCTGGAAGTTGATTGATAGAATGCCTATGCACTAAATCACCGAGTTGGAGGTCCACTATTTGAAATATATTTAAACTATTAGGCTTGTTGAATAAAGGTTTGCTTGGGGTTTTGAAATCGGAAAAAGTAATGGCTCGAAGCGCTCCCTTTTGTAAAATGTGGATAGGTTTAAGCTTGGATTTATAATTACTGCCCCATATTAATGTACCATATGATATATATGAATATATAAGGTTGTAGTAAATATTTTTAAGAATATCCAAGCTAAGATAATGCCTGACTCTACATAAGACTCCAATTGTTTTTTCAATTTTTCGTGATATAGAGTCTATTTGGGAATTCCAGGTAATATGTTCATCCAAGATTAAACCTAGAAATTTAGTTTGTACTGCTCTGTTAATAGGCTGACCTGCTAATCTAAATATTAGGTCCGACTCGTTAACCACGGTATTATTAAGTTTTTGTTTGGAACCAAATAAAATAAACTTAGTCTTTGATAAATTGACGGTCAGCTTATTGGCAATGAGTCCTTAAACATTTATGATTAAAAAATAAATTCATGTCGTCGGCATATAATACTAAATGAATGAATTTCGTACAAAACTGAACATCATTGATGAAAATAAGAAACAAAATTGGTGCAAGGATAGATTCTTGGGGGACGCCACAAGCTATTGGAAGAAGATCAGATTTAACTCCATCAATACAAACATATTGTTTTCTGTTTTCCAAGTAGCTTCGAAACCATCTGTTTGTCTCATTGTTAATGCCATAATAGGAAAGTTTATCTAATAAAATATCGTGGTTAACACAGTCAAAAGCCTTTGATAAATCTAAAAAGATACCTATTCAAAGATTCCCATTATCAATCGAGTCTATAATTCTATTTACGAAATCGAGGATTGCCAAGTGTGTATTTCTTTGTTTTCTAAATCCAAACTGATAATCGAACAACAGATGGTTTTGTTCTAGGTGGTGTGTTAACATTTCAAAAATATTTTTTCAAGTATTTTTGACAGCGTTGGAAGGAGTCATATGGGTCTGAACTTTCACACCAAAAAATTATCACCTCCTTTAAACAAAGGAATAACTTTGGCAATCTTCATGAGGTCTGGAAAAGTACTAGTCCGGGTAGATGTATTAAATATAAATCTAAGTGGTTGAAAGATAGACTCAGCAATTTTCTTTAAATACGTTATTGAGATGTCATTATGACCTATTGCCTTAGTACAATCGAGACCATATAAATGATTTAAAACTTTGTAGAGTGAAATAGGCTGAAAAATTAGCTCATTATGGGAGAAGATTTTCATCCACTCTTTAAATGGAAGACTTGATGGAAGATTTTTTACTAATATTGGCCCTATGCTGGTAAAAAAAAATTATTAAAAATGTTTACTATATCTATCATAGCTCTTACCATTGTTAAGAATACTTGAAATATGTTGGGGCTGTGTCTTTTTTCTATTCAAAATCTCGCTGATAATTCCCCAAGTAGCTCTCAAGTTTCCACGAGCTCTATTTAACATTGTCCTATAATAATCTTTTTTAGTAAATCTAATTAAATGATACAACTTACTACGATATTCACGGAATTTATTCGTGTTTTTACATGTCGGGTTCTTAAGTTTCACCCTATAAAGTTTGTTTTTTTCTTTTGATAGATCTGAGGATACCGGGAGTCATCCATGGGTTTTCCTTAGTTCTAGAATGAATTCTCACATGTTTAATAGGAAAGTGTTTGTCATACAATTTGGTAATTGTATTAATTAGATACGTATATTGTGCATTTGGGTCGTTACTGCTATAAACGTGTGACCAGTCAATAATGGATATGTCACGTCTAAACTTTTCTTCACCTTCTATGGAAAATACCCGCTTAGTAATGTTGGTTTTATTGTGTTTCTTGTTTTTAGTACCATGTTATATGATAAACACTGGGAGGTGGTCCGAAATGTCTGTATATAATATGCCAGGATGAATATTCGATGAATATTCGATATATTCGATATTCGCTAAATCAAAGGCATTTGTATAAATGTTGTCGATTAGTCTTGATTAGCGTTGCTGAATCAGAAGTTATTCTTGTTGGTTTTACTATGGTCGGAAAAAGAGAATAGGACAATGTTCTATAAAAAAAAAGAGTTAGTTTCACTGTGATTTTCACTCTTTAGGAGATCAATGTTGAAATCTCCAGCTAGGTAACAATGTTTACTAGTTTTATCTATTTTGTCAAAACGTTCTGAGAAAAGTTTTGAGTAGTCTTCGATATTCGTTTTGGGGGGTTTATATAAAACGCCTATTAAACTATTAATATATATTTATTTTTTATTTCTACGAAGAGAAATTGAGTCTCGTTACTATTATATACTAAGTCGTCACGCACTCTAAAATCATAATCAGTGCTGATGTACAAGGTAATTCCACCTCCACCATCCTCATTAGGTCTGTTTATAAAAAACAGGATCGTGATAACCCATCAGTGCTAATGAGCTCTGATCATCGTTTTGATTGAGCCATGTCTCCATCAAGGCGATTACATCAAAGTGAAAGTTTAACAAAGTAATATAACAACCGAGATAATTAAAATGTTTACGTAAATTTCTTATATTAAAATGAATAAGCGAGAATTGTACAGGTTTCTCAATAAGATTTCTGAAACAATCATCTACGTAGTATTGACATTTGTTTATCATTTTATCAACTTTGGTAAAAACATGTTCGTGCCTAATGCATGATAAATGTCTTATGTTCGGTTGAGCGATAAGAAGAAGGAAATAGCTAGCTCTAGTAGAAACGATTGTTCAATAAAACATATCACCATCTTTTAGGAAAGCTTGCATTTGGAATTGTTTTTAAACAATTCAGCTGACCTGGTAATAGTGTATTTTCTTACATTTTCACGTTTTTGTCGGGTTTGAAGTTTGTTTGAAGTTACCATCAGGAGATTTCAGATAAAATATGGTGTTATGATCTATCTCATTATACCGTGAGAACTCATCTGTGCTTATTGGTAAGCACTTGCGAATCCACATTTCCATATTAAAAAGAGTCCCTTAACTAAGTAAATCGAGCAAGAAGCTATTTTTGATGAATAAGATAAAGAGGTTCAAAGTTTGCCGCAAATGCCACTTAGAAATGACATATATTTTGTTGTCATCTTCTGACTAATTAACCCAGCCACATTAATAATTTGCTATTTATTTTATGATGGAGAACATATTACTGCTTTGACCACAATTTTCGTAATGAAGAAGAGAAACAAGGAAAGAATAGATGAATGATATATTTCTTGACAGACGATAGGGAAGGTTTTGGAAGCTTCAATTATTGGCTGGAGAGAGTATGTTCATCTTAATATTTATGATGCAGATCAGAGGAGGAAACAAATGAGGCGAAAACAGCATAGGGAGAATAGAGAGGATGGCTGCAAAGTCCTTTTATTATCAAAATGCGCGGCCATATATAAAACCGCCCTCATGAAGATAAGGGAAAGGAGGGCCTTATACAAATACTTCCCGAAGCGCGTTTAAACAGACCAAATTCTGGTCTTTTTTCTGATTAGTCGAAAAACAATTGCGGTATTCTCAATGGTTCATATATACGAGTGCGACTTCTGGCGCGCGCAGTTGAATTACAGTTTGATTGGTTGGATGGCTCGCGCAAAATTCGTGGCATGATTCGTGACAGGGGGCGGAAAACGACTCGACAATCATTTGTATCAGGCTATCCTTTTCCTCTCTCCCCCTTCTTTTATTTGGTTATTTAGTGGAAAAGAGAGAGCCTGATGGCAGGTTATAGATATCATTGATCTCATTGCTTCAACATCATATCCATTTAGAGCAGTCAGATTTTGGCGCTTACGCAGGAAGCCATTCAGCTGAAAATCCCGCCAACGAGTCGCCAGCGACTACTTTTGAAAAGTTTGAAGCCCTAACGAACCTCACACAAAGCAATATGCAAAAAAGAAAATATATCGATGAAAATGACAAAAATATGCAATACGAATCGGTTAGTGCAAAGTAGTCGTAATTACTTGCCAAGGTATAGCCTTTATTCTTCGAGCACATTGGTTTAAAATACAGACATACTCGGTAATAATGTATTTGCCATTGATAAATATCTTCAATATAACAGACTCTGTCACTGATAATTATGTCTCAGATTAGTTAAACGTAAGTCCGTTGCAAACCTTTCAAAGGGTTTCAATATTTGTAATATTTTAACAACATTCAAATCAATGAATATACACTTGAGATAAAAAACAATCATGTTTAACATCTGTTCCTCAAATAGACAAGTAGTCGTTCATGATGTCACCAAACTGTCTTTTTAGGATTAAAAAACATTAAAAGATCACTCCACTTACATATATCGTATTCACAGCATTTTTGTTTCAGATTGTTCGTAGAATAATCAGCTGATGCTATCAAATTAAGGAATTACTTGCGAATATAGTTGAAAATATATAATGAAGAACCTGCAATCAAATATCAGCATGAATAAAACGCAAGCCAAGTATTCGAGATCCCATATGAATAATCCAAAAGGTACAAGTATTGCAGATGGTGTACTGCCTCAGTAATAGAAGCCTTTCTGATTGTTGTCGTAAGTCTGCTCACTAATTTTACGCTAACTACTAATAGACGATTGCGCAGACGCAGTGTGTACTGTGTTCATTGCCAGAAATATGAGACAAGATGGCGGCGCACATGCGCATCAGTGTCTAAAATGGCTGTCGATTCGTATAAGAAAATGTATGAAAAACATAAAACTTTTCAAATTTGAAGACATTCTAAGTTTAATTTCATATTAGTTCGCATCGAGACCAATATCTTACCGATTAAGCTGTGTAATGATGTCACAAACAATCCCTCAGATCGTCGGCAAAGTACTTCCCCGAGAAGTCCATTTCGCCCTTCAAATTCTCCTCGTTCTCCCTGTTGTTGTCTGTAATCTGGCTGAACCCATGGAAGTCTTTGGTGAGGCAAAATAGTTCGCCTCCATGTCAATAAAGCAGCGTTCAATGTATCCAAATCGCCAATAAAACGTACAATAACACTCCTCCAAAGTACTTCCAAAGACGTCCGAGTTTCGTCGAAATAATGTTAGTGCCAGGACGCCATGTAGGATTACATTTTCGAAGAAAACTTGACAAGAAAGGAGAGAAACGTCACCATTTGTCACCATATTGCTTTCTGTCCGCCATCTTGTTGTGTTAACCTAAATCCTGCAATGTTTGCTGGGATATAAACTGGGTTTCAGGCCTTTCTCCTCTAAATAATTGCCGCCAAGCAGCTGGACTTGGACAGACAGACGCCGGAGAGAGGACAAATCCAAAAATGGCTTTTTAATCACAATGGCTACGTTTAAGCTAATATAACTCTCGTTCCGCTTCTATATTCTTATTTCATCACAGAAAGTTTCGGTTTTCTTTGCTTTAGAAGGTCTATAAACAGTATAAAGAACCTACTGAGTCTCACTCACTATAAGCCGCCATTTTGAATCGGCTAAAAGGGCGCCCGCAGTACCTTTCCGCTGATGTCCATAATTTCTGGCAATGTATCAACCTCGCGGTAGCTGATCTACAGAAATAAATGGGTGGGAAAGTTGCGGACAATGGAAAATTTAAGTTTTGAGAAAATGTTTTAACAAGTTACTGAAAATGTGTGTCAAAATTTTCTAAATTGACCAAATGTTGGGGTAAAGCTCCCCCTTAAGCGAACGAAAAGGAAACTGAGAAGAAACTTGATGCATATGTTTTTTTTTAAGACAGCCTTTTTGTTCGAAAGCGTATGAAAACGGAGTTTAAGGAGCAAATTGTACAATGTACATGTCCCTCTTTTATTTGTTTAAGAAAGATTCAGTTGTGAAACTTTGATAACATAATTTTTTTTCAGGTATATATGTACACTTTTTCATGTATTGTTAAATTTAAAAACACATACAATCCTGGAATCATTGGCTGAATCTTTTAACGAATTTCCTTAAAGTGCCTATGAAACGAAATATTTTTTTCCCAATTTGCCAAACTATCTTCAACCAAGATGAAAAAAATAACTTAATTTATCCCCTTTTTAGCTAAGCGAAGTTTTGTCGACATTCATAGTTCAAATTTTGCGCGGTCAAAACATGTAAATTAGGTCCGTGACGTAAATATACCTTTGAAATCGCTTTTGTTTTGAAATTCTAAAGCGACTGCAAAGGTATTACGTCACAATTGAGTCCAGGCCCCATAAAATTCGTCACATGAAATTTGGTTGAAATGAATCACGGAACACTGTTTAGCCGGTTAAATGTTTTTCTTCCATAATTTTTTTGTGGAGTTATATAAATGTAAATTAATTTCTCTAAAATCATATTTTTTTAAATTAATTTCATAGGCACTTTAGAATGTATTTCTTTCGTAGATATGTATAGGAAAGGGATACTTCCGATCAAAACCATAAATCGTATTTTCTAGTTTTTAGCGCCACTGAGAAATATACTCAGCTTCAGCTTCAGAATTGTGACGTCACGTTGATTACATTAGGCTTGTTTCTTGGGTACTGATTGCCATATTGCAAACAACGTCACGTCTCAAAACAACCAATCGGATAGAGTGGTAAAAATAGTCCAACTAATATATGCAAGCTAAAATTAAATCGGCGCTAACTTGAGACCCTAATATGGGAGATTGGTTCTCTAAGGTGATGGTCTCTTGCCAGAGATAGTCAAAAACCGAATATGTATAGTTACTGTGTAAAGCTATTTCTCGTGTACAGCACTACAATAGACCATTTTACGGTTCATACGCAGTTGTACACTGAAATCCTATGCTTATTTGGCAGGCAGGCAAATGTCAATGCATGGTGGCCGCCAGTTGAAACAAAAGACTCGAACAACTGCGCATGAACCGTAAACTGGTCTATAACAGAGGGTCTGAATGGGGGGGGGGGGGGGTCTACATGTCAGTTGTCAGTTAAAATTTTGGCCATTTGTCAGTTGTCAGTTAGCCCTAGTTAATCATTACTAGAGAAAATTTACTATGTTTGACCCACAAAAAACAAATTTGTCAGTTGTCAGTTATTTTTCGGTGGTCAGTTGTCAGTAAAAAAATCGTCATTTGTCAGTTGTCAGTTATTTTGAAGGCCGTTTGTCAGTAGTCAGTTAACCCCATTCAGACCCTCATAACAGGAACATAACTTGGAAATTCTCTCCGATTAATAGCAAAACTGGTTTAGGTGCTGGAGAAGTTCAACAACTTGGTCAACCACAGAACTTAAATTGATAAACAAGGAAAACCGACTAAGTTGTACTTGCTTAAACCTGTCTAATAAATTGCTTATACTAATAAGTGAGTGGATATGTGGTATATTAGATTTTAGGAGGCCTACTCTAGTTTTCTCACATCCTTTATTATTTCGACTGAACGAAATGATATTTCTTGCTTCGCTAACAATAAGTCATTTCCACTATATTGTTGTTCCATTTTGCTACTTTCTTTGCTCCTATGAGACCACAAAAAGTCTAGTAATATTGTGTCCAAAATTAATTATCAAACAAATTTGATTGACAAACTCTTACTGGCCATAACAATATATGTAGTTTATTGCCTTAATTATCAGTCAGATATGTCTAATAACATGCTGCCTTTTGATTAAATGTTGAATCGTTTAGTAGCAGCGTTGGCGGTAGCAATTTACCTACCTTTGTGCATATCCGGCCCTGATTGAGCACAAAATAAAAGAAACTTTTCTATCGAATATTTGCATTTTTCATTTTAAATTAGCATCTCGCTCAATGCATGATCTGCAGGAGGGAAAGATAGGTTTTACCTCACTGGAGCAATTATGATACAGATAACTTGGAATATGAATAGAAAAACAGCTGTTTAAATCAAAGAGTGAATATTGTCACAGTATGAACGCTTCAAATGCAATCAAGACCAATCATAATACAAATAGGTTGGAAAATAATTTCCATGACAGCAATTTTGAAAGAGCTATTTAGATAAATAGACAGAATGTTGCGCTGTGTAGAAGTGTCATCCAAAGATCTTCGCTCTTCTTATGAGTAAGGCAATTACAACTAGCAAGTGAAATAGCTTATATGCTTATATTCTGAACTAGAAATACAAGATGCCCAACCATAGTATCATCAACTATAAACAAGAATGTTTCGATCTGACTTTAAACATCCACTATCAGAATTCTGGAGACCAAGCTGTGAATATCCTAACAAGTGTTTTAAACACAGTATTTTCTGTCGCAGCTGTGTTAGAAAACTCGCTTCTTCTCGCCACAATTTGGAGAAATTCCCATCTTCATCAACCATCGTTTATTTTGCTGGGCTGTCTTGGAGTTACTGACTTACTTACAGGGTTGATAAGTCAACCAGCTGTAGTTGTATGTACTATTGCTAAACAGCTCGGTGTCTTTACTGTGGCTTGTAATGCTGCTATTGTTGCTATTCTTGTAGCAGTAGTTCTTGGTGGCGTATCAATTCTCACCCTCACCACAATCAGTCTGGATCATTTTCTTGCGTTGCATTTCCACCTCAGATACAACGAGATCGTTACCGTGGGGAGAATTTTCAAGGTGTTCGCCTGTTTCTGGTTCCTAATGGCAATCATAGCAGTGTTTCGTGCCTTGTTACTCACAATTCTATCCACCATTATACTGGCGATCATTATTTCTCTCTGCTCTTTGGTCATTCTGTTCTCTTACTGGAAGATCTACCAAATCATTAAACGACATCGGGCTCAAATACAAGACCTTCAGAACGCAATGCAGCACGCGAGTGGTGCTACTAATGAAGAAATTTTCAAAATCAAGAAGTCTTCCATGTCTTTCTTTATAGTGACGGGGATATTCTTCATCTGTTCCCTGCCCTACGTAGTGTTCTGCACAGCCTTCGTGGCGTATGGCTATAGAGGATTCGTTGTTCCTTTGGGTTACATTTCAACAACAATCCTCATGATTAACTCATCTATCAATCCCGTTGTCTATTGCTGGCGCTTAAAAGAGATTCGGGAGGCTATAAAGAGAGAACTGAGTAACATTTCACGATTCTTAAAATTAAAAAGCTAGAGTAAAGAGTAGTGTCTCAATTTGATGTCAATTTTCTATATTTATTCAGTATAATATTACTCGGCATTTCCACGAGATATATAGTTTGTTGTGAGTCTTTTTGTCGTTACAGTAGACCGTGTTTTTTCCTCCTTGGGTGATATCACAGGAGAGTCGACTCAGAAAAGGTAACTAAGAAACTTTCTAAAATGTTGATAAAACTGGGTACTTGGAACTCGTTGTCTTCACTTCAAGTAAAAATGAATTCATGGCTAGTTACTAATGTGACATTATTTCTTCTCTCGTTGTAAAGCCCTCGGCAAACAAAGAAACATTATGGCGGAAACATTTATGAATTTCAGTGTGGCGTGGGTGAGCAAATGGAAAACATTTGGTTGCGAAAGCCAAATTTGCTTCCACAACATATGTTTTGCGCGAAGGAAACGAGGAAACATTTTGGGAAACACTGAAATTCACAAATGGCTTCCTCGTTGACCCAGGCCTCCCGGATAGCTCTGTGGTTAAGCTCCAGTCCCTACCGGTTAGCTCTGTGGTTGAGCGCCGGTCTGTTGTGCGATAGGTCGCGGGTACAAAACCTGGCCGGACCAACACTCAGGGTCTTACAATAACTGAGTAGAAGGTGGTGACTTTGTGAAACAATCTCGTTCTTGAACTGCAAAGTGTTAGACCTTCACGTCTTCTCGGATAAGGACGTAAAATTGTAGGTCCCACGTCGGCCTCAAGTTTATCAGTCTCACCAGACTGTCACGAGTTACCGATGTTAAATAAAGTTGATTTACTTTACTTTACTTTACTTTACTTTACGATAACAAATTAACCTATCAGTTCTATTTTCGAACACCGTCCCTTAGAAATGCCAAAAATAAAGCACGTCAGAGCAAAATAATTAGCACCAGCTAATAAATCAATGAGCTATCGAGGGGCAGCACATTATATTGTCACACCACACTGTAGACGGCAGAGTTATGTTTAGCATAGAGTTTCCCGCGAGAAGAAACAAAGGCCGTCACTTTTAACCAAGTAGGTTGCACTGAAAAAAATTAACTCGGTTCAAACTGCTAAAAAATACTAAAGCGCAAGAGAACAAAAGACAACGTTATCGCATGCCAGAACTTCGCGACTATAAATAGACACACCATCTGCTGTTTTAGGGGCCAACACAAGGGCACAGGAACACTCCTGTAATATACTCCTGCGTGAGGTTAATAACGCAATACACACATCGTCCGTAAATAGGACGCGTCTAAATGGTCATCACACTGTTATTTTCAGGGAGTTAGTTGCACTCCCCTAGGGGGTTAAAATTACTCTAGAGAGTAGAGTAACGTTTTTTGAGTTATGTTCATTCCAAAAAAAGGAGTTCATTTAACTCCCACATGGGAGTTAAACTTTACTATACTCTCTATTGGAGTCAATTTAACTCCCCATATGAGTTATTAAAATGCTTGAACATTTAACTCCAGGTTGGGAGTTGTTTTTTACTCTTGTAGTTTCAGGGATAGAGTTGAAATAACTCCCACTTTGGAGAAATTTTAAGGAGTTAACATCACTCATCTGAAGGAGTTGAATTAACTCTTTCTTGGAGGTAACTAAAAGCTCTCTGAAACCACATAGGCATTACGTCTGGTGTTGAGCTGATTCCTATGGAGTAGACCGCATCGAGTGGGTAAACATAGAGCAGAGCGGTCAGGAAATTTTCTCAGATGCAGAGAACTCTTTAAATAGTATCTACTTTGTGAGCAAGTTAGCATGCAAATTGCTTATGAATTAATAAAAGAGAAATGATACTATAGTACTACGTTCGGAAGATCGATCTAGTCCGCGGTTGTTCCCGCGAGTACAACCGTGCGTCCTGATACACAAGTAGAGACTGGTACCTACAGTACTACAAATCGGTCAGCGGCAACGCTCATGGGTATATCAGGTTTCGGCGGGCGAACAAACTTCAACTGTTCCACGATGAAGCACTTTTTGAGTGGTATTTTACTACAAATTCAATGGATTTACAGAAGGTTAGCTACTTTAAGAGTTTTGGAACCAAGCTAATAACTCATCAAGAAGTCGTGTGGACCCTGAATGGCTATCTATGGGCTGGTATCCTTGGAGGAAAACGAAACACTAAAAACAGTTCGAAGATGATACGACGATAAGCCTCTTGTCATCAGTTTTAAAGTAATTCCTAATTTACCTACAAGTAGATATGTTGACAGAAGTTCCCATAATAATCCTAACAGAAAGTAAATGAGTATGGATGAACTAACTATGCGAAAAAAACGTATATACATGTGGCCCAGAGTCCAACTGCTGCAAAGCTCTCTCTGACACTGACAGTCTCACCTTGCTTGACGAGCAGAGTGAAAAACAACAACAACAACAACTTTATTCGTACTCTTATAGTAATGATTTACATGTAAATATATAGAAAAATTAAATAGCAAGAGTACTGGGACACCGGAAATAGTAATACAACTAATCGAGTCAGGCAGGTGAAAACATGAAGTCTCATAATACAACTTAAATACACATCGGCGAATCGAATTAACCATCTAGTGACAAGCTTAGGACATTGCGTTGTGGTTGAGTATATTTCTAAGTTAACAAGGACGTTTCTAACTCTAAACGAGTGAATAATAAGAATAACACAAAATCATAGTAAACCTCGTGTCTCACCTCTACCCAGAAGTCTTCGCGGGCACCGATATGTTAATCATATGATAATTTCCAGCCTATGCTCCCGGAAAGCTACTAAATAAACAAAATAACAATGTCACGGACAATGGCCACATGCATATAAACTTAATATACATTCGACTACAAACAGTGTCTCAAGCATCAAGTGAAAATCACTTGCAAATCAAACATTTTAGAACAACAACAATTCAGCATGATCTTTCTATCAGAACCTTTCTATTTCCTATCATTAATGTTTAGGGAATGTTGTTGTTCTAAGATGTTTGATAATTTTGGATTTGTAGGCTAGATTGCAGAATCCCCTCCCCCCCCCCAAAAAAAAAAAACGAAAAACATTCAAATATGTTAGGTGTTGACGCCACATAATACATGTTGCGTCACCCAGACATATCTCTCTAGCGCATTGAAGCGTTGACAGCATACATGTTGCTTCGTTCTACCACTGTGAACAGAGATTCTTTCACACCCAGACATATCTCTCTAGACATGTTAGCGTCTCCACCTAACGTGAAGGGGGGGGGGGGGGGGGGTATTCTGCAATTGCTCCAATTTGTAAACTAAACTTTTATTTGAATTTGAATAGTGTATGGCCCACTTTAATGCCCAACGGTTTGAATTTGTAAACCAGCCATTGGCCTTTGTGAATCCATATATTTTCGGGATGGCATTTTGCCTCTACCTCTGTGACCCTGGGTTGGATTCTGAATTGCAGCACCATTTGTGAATTGAGTTTGTTGGTATTTTGCCAGTAGTGGGAGAGGGATGGAATTATCCTGGTTTTTTTTGGGCGTACGACCTAGTTTTAGGGCGTATGCATTAATTAGGATGACGTCACAGTCCTATTGTCCATTGAAAGGCATGGAATTAGCCGTTTATTTGAGGAGGAATAGATAATTAGTTAGGAGGGAATTGAGGATTGAGTCCTACTGTACGTCACAATCCTATTGTCCATTGAATTAATTAAGCAATTATTTTTTAGGGCGTACGTCCTAAAATTAGTATTCCGAATTAATGCATACGCCCTAAAAATAGGGCGTACGCCCTAAAAAAATATTCCTTAATTAATTCAATGGACAATATGATTGTGACGTACAGTAGGACTGTGACGTCTGTATTCCTCCTCAATTCCCTCCTCACTAATTATCTATTCCTCCTCAAATAAACGGCTAATTCCATGCCTTTAAATGGACAATAAGACTGTGACGTCATCCTAATTAATGCATACGCCCTAAAAAACAGGATAATTCCATTCCTCTCCCACTACTTTTGTCTTTGCCCCAGGTTTATTTTTGGGTGTCTCCAGTTTTCCTCCCTCCATAAAAACCAACACGCTAAATTCCAATTCAATCTGTGATTTAGCCGAGTCCTGGCTTAGATCGGCCCCATGGTTTTTCCAGGTCCTGTTACAAATTCAAGGTTATTTTTATCTGTCAACATGCACCTCTGTAGTTTTTCGAATGGTCTGTTTTTTGGATGAACAGGTAAACGTTGAAGAAGTCCTGCATTTGTGTAGGATGGACTCCTTTGAGGACTTCACTTGGCCAGCATTCATTAAAAATATTCTTGGCTTCATGTTCAGTCCTGATTATATAATAGCTACATGTACAGACTGTATATAGTGTGTATGTTGTGGCTTAATATTGCATCATAATTATTGTTTACATTTGTCTGTCAGTTGTTTGCCAGTAATTATGTATTTATTTATTTTGAAAAAAGGTTTATCTTCAGGTCATTTCATGACTAAGATACAAGTGTAATCCTTAGAATTTGGATTTTTGTTTTAATTTCTCAATTAACTTAACATTAGACACTATCTTTGTTAGTGGGGCTTCCAGTGGCAACAAAAACAACTTGAAAAAAAGATAATCTTTATTTCTCAAAATAATGTCAATTAAGTGGCTAGAACACTAACAGTTGCACTCTTCCTTTTTCCAGCATATGTGTATGCCAGAAAAGCAAAGATAGAACAGGACTGACGGGCATACGCGTACAGTATGGAAAGCACTTACATGTAGCAACAAGATTGCTGGTTTTGATGAGTACACATGGGAGAAGACCACATATAAGACTTATAAATACATAAACTAAGCTTTTCACTGCGGTTCGGAATGTTGTCAATCGTGCCTGTTTCGTAGCTGTGGTTTTTGGCTGTTGCTATTGATTGGAAGAGAATTATGGCATGAAGCTAAGACTTTCTACTACTTTTATTTCAGAATATTCATAACTATCACTCAGTGTTTTCTTAGACTAAAACACAGACAAATCCCATGCGAGGGAGGCTCAATACCACAGAACAATGGAATTTATCATACTTTTTACATAGATCATTACTTAACAAGTAATCGCATGGGTCCTCGTAAAATAATTGTTAAAGTGAACTTTGGCTGAAAAACAATGTTTTTCTCAAGTGTGTGTATTTAGATGCCTAAATACATTGGTCTGTCTCCAGCAAATTGTACACTAGATGTCATTTATGCACCAATTTTTCTGTCGATAAAACTCATTTGAATATCCTGCACACCACCAACTTGGATTTCATGCCGTTACAGTGTTGCCACTATTGTTTTCCGACAATTGGAGCAACACTGACATCATAAAATCCAAGATGGCGGCAGCAGGAAATTCAAATGAGTGTTATCGACAGGAAAATCGGTGCATAAATGACATCTAGTGTACAATTTATTGGAGACAAACACAGAAACATACTTACGGTAGGCATGCATAACAATCATTTGAGAGCTAACATGTTTTTCAGCCGAGATTTCCTTTAAGGATTTATTTCACTTATTTCAAAGTTGATACGAATGCTCTGATCGTTACATGACGGGAAATTTTAAGTATTAACTTTCAAAAACGTGTGAAATTAATATTTAATTTTACTGGTTCCCTGAGCCAGTGAGGATTTCAGAAATGAGGCTCTTAACAACAAAATTATTCTCATAATATTATTATTGTTATGGCTAAATTTGAAATAAAACCTGGGTATTTCTTTGAGAAAATAGAGAGTTACTTGAATTACTGCAGAGGTTACATTACTAAAATGTATTGCAGTACATGTACTGTAAGTTGTATTTTCTCAAATATAAGCCCCTGGCATTTATTCATAAAATTTCATTCTGGACCAGGGTCCAGTTGTTCAAAGGATAGATCATTGTTAATTTTATCCACCAAATAAATTGTTATCCAGTCGATAAAATAAGCTACTTTGGTTAATACTTATCAACTGGATAAGTATTTATCCAGTGGATAAAGTTGTTCACCGGCCCTGGCATTTATTTGAACCTGCCATTTATTCGGGACTCATAGAGTATTTTTTAAACATGAACACTGTTTTTTTTTTTACATTTTCTTTACCACTTCATTTTTGTAGGCCTTTGGAAACCAGGAACATAATTCAGTCAGTCGTTTCTTTCCGTAGTCTACTTCGCAGCCATTCTTATGGTCGTCACACAAATGCTAGCCCCACTAACGGACGCTTACACCAGCCAGACATTCCATTACAACCGCATGGCCAATCAGAATTCAGTTCTCAGAATCAAAAAACCACTCATGCCAGAATTTTCTAATGGGAATTCCAGGAAATCAAATATAGAGGCTACATTTTCTATGAAATCGGATAAAATAACGTAGCTTTGTATATATTATGTTCTTAGTTTTTCTCAAGAAAGCAGGTAGAGTTTAGAATGAATTGTTTGTTTTGACGCTGTACTGATGAGCTTGAAAGTGTCGATATATGAAAACCGTTGCTGATCAACTCATGTCATGTTACATGTACGTCTTGATTGGCTTATACAAACAATCAGGAATGGAATGTATGGGTGGTGTAAGCAGCCATTAGTGGGATTTGCGCTTGTGTGACTACCCTAAGACCGGCTGCGAAGGAGACTATGCTTCCTCTGTCTATAATATTATATGGGAAGTAAGTAGTAGAAATGAAACTGGTTAATATAAAATGGTATGTGGACAATGCTTCATTCAATAAGGCTGGGTTTACAATAAACATTGTGGTCTTGAATAAATGCTAGACGCTGTAAGTTATGTCTATATTTTCTTAATAGATTGCATGATCCAGATATAATAATACTTGAAACACTTCTTGATAATGGTGTAAGGATACAATGAGTGTAAACTGCCCATTTAATATTCTATTAGGTATTTTTCTCTTCAATGTTTTTAAGTTTTATTGTTCCTACAGTTGTACTTGCTGTTTTATTCATACAAAGTGCAGGAAGTCATTCAAAACATATAAACATTTATGTAAATTAGTGTGGAAATGTCTTAAAAGAACAATAAAATATGAATGTAATGTACATCAGATTCCTTGTTTTGCATAGAGCAAGTAAAATAGTTTTACTCTACCTCAAGAGTTAATTCCACCCCTTATGCGTGAGCTAATTTAACTCTTTGAAGGAGTTAAATTCTGGAGTTAAAACAACTCCAAAAATGGAGTTGTCACGTACCTACTCCATGGTAAGGGTTAATTTAACTCCAAAAGAGAGTAAATTATACTCCAGTAAGAGTAAAACAACTCAATCAAGGAGTTAAAAATACTGGAGTTGCAATGACTCCAAAAATAGGGTTGTCGTGTACCTTTTATAACTCCCTTTTTTTAGATAGAATAACTCCCTGAAAATGACAGTGTGCATAGTGATCTGGGAGACACTGCTTATACACAGTCCTTCTTAATATCTGCTCATTGTCACATGCTGATATAATACGTCATTACCGAATGAGCTCGTGATCCCATGGGAATGGTTTTACTGCATGGCAAACAAACTTCAAAACTCTGTTTTATAAAGATCGACAATCAATCGTAGGTGCAAAATAGCATTTACAAACATGTTTTGCTATTTCACTACCGATCTCGTACATTACAAGTGCTTTGAAATAAATGAAGTCGGAATTTTGGCCATGCAGCACAACCACGTGATAGCATTCCTGTATGGGGCTATTAGCATGGAAGAGCATCAAACATCAAACAATAGCCCTAATCAGCTTGCTTGTTTGTTGTCCCCTTTCAGACCACCTGACTTTTCTCTTGAGTAATGTCCTCATTATGACTCATCAGCATGAGTTAGCAAACAATATGAGCCACTGTGAAAGAATCCATTGCTCGTAAGGCCAATAGGAGAGCTCAGAGAATAAGCTTGGCTATCCGGTGTTACACAATGATATGTATACGCATGTGGAAGAAAGCCAGCCAAAGCCAAGCAAATCTCAACCTTAACATGCATGTCAGTGCCAAAGAGAGCCTTGACAAATGTTGGCCAGACCAGTTAAAAAATATGATGACAAAACAGGAATAGCTGGATATAAGAAGACCTACGGTACAAAAATGTATAATAAAACTGGAATCAGCATATACCATGTAAGAAAATCCTGAAAAAGGAACACCGGATTCGCCGAGGTATGGACGTCCTAACCAGCCAAAATATAAAATTATGATAACAATAACAAGTCCGAAGACTACAGCAAAGCTGATACAATGTGATACTCTATCAATTGTACTACGGCTAAATCGGGTCTAGGTCATACCACTTAGTTTATAGAACTACCAATTAAAGCTGAGACTTGACTTTCAGAGACTGTTTCAAACTTATCAAGCACTGTATGATAGATAGCCTTGTCAAGTAACAGGAAAATAACATTAGAGCTCTTAGCAACCAAACGCCTCTGTATTACTGCAATCTTGTCAAAGCAGAAATCAGCAAACTTACTTGCAAGTTTGTTAGCAGAGGTAAAGTTCCAAAATTTTGAGCAATATGAATAAGGAATACGTGCATGGATGGCGCCGCCAAAAGACGAGTATGCATACTGAACATAACTTGAGTATCAGGCTCTCAAGAAGGGAAGACGGGACCGGGTCATCGTAATTGACTGACCAAGTACATGAATTGAGTAGTCTCATAATAGTCTTATTTTGAAATGACTAGGATCGTCAGCCATGCGATAGCTCCAACGGCTGCTTGCATCAGCACGACATTCCATTTCCCATCATGTCTAGACCAATTACAGCGTACGTGTACAAATTAAATTAGCAATGACTCCCTTTTGTCGGCATTTTATACGAGCTCAAAATAAATGAGTTCTTCCAAAATATTTCTTATTTCCTGATAAAAGCTAAGAACAGAATATATACGAAGCTATTTGAACCGATTCTAAATCCCGTATTTTCAAGTTTAGTCTCTAATTATTTCCGCTACAAACGATTTACTGCCAGACGAGTGTTTTGGGGCGAGTGGTTCTTTGATTCTGGGGAGGGTAACTAGTGACAGGCTGGTGACAGTTGAATGGCAAGTCAGAAGACGTATAAGAAAAAGCATTTTTAAAAGCCAATCAGAACGCGTACTCAAATCACGGTACGCTGCTGGGGGTGTTGAACAAGCTTTCCGTCGCGGGTTCGCAGACGGACTTAACCGGGGTTCACTTCGGATGCGACGCAGGCTACCTTTTGTACTGAGACTGGTATATATTCTATCTTTTGGCAAAATTTCGTCCAAATCTGTTATTTCTTATGTTAGTAAAAGTCACGCACTAGGTTAATTTCTATTTAATTTGCAAAAAAGATGTCAACTCTGGCCTCTGACAAGTGCGAACAGTACTTTCGAGCATTACCAAAGTGTGTCGAGTGCTACCAATCTTCAAAGGCGCCGTCGACCTGCCTCAGAGGCCAACAAAATATTGCCAGGAAACATAGTGACAGCTTTGTCAATTCCCACCTAGCTATTCTTTTCAAGTATACGCTTCAATCAAGTAGAATTTGAGCTCTGCAGATTTTAGACTCAGCAAAAAGGCCGCGCCGCGAACATTCATTTACTGCCATCTAGGGGGTTTCTTGGTGTTACAGATCACCACATCAAACTGTTGTCTTCTAAAGCAAAACAATACCCTGAAATACAAAGAACCCTAACCCTAGAAACTGAATCAAACAATGAATCTGCTACACCAAGAAGCACCCGCCATCATGCATGGAGAGAGAGAGAGATAGCGCGTTATTGATCAATCTTTGGAAGATTCTGAGCTCTCACAAAGGCAACTACAAAATGCATCCTCATTTGGAGGATATATGGGAATGCTTTCTGCCATTGACAATCGCCTGTACTACGACATCGCGTTGTTGATAGCGGCTAAAGTAGCCAACTGTCTCTCCTTTGGAGCTCTAATAATGTTCTATAAATAAGTGTGCCGTCAATTGATCCAGCGATATTTGGTACTAGATCTCTATTTCTACCACAGTCCCTGGAAATTTAATGTATTCGTTCCTGAGTTCAAACAACGCATTTACAACATCACAAAATGCTTCAAAAGCGGTACTTGT
Source organism: Actinernus sp. WN-2022 (assembly GCA_030867875.1). Classification (NCBI taxonomy): domain Eukaryota; kingdom Metazoa; phylum Cnidaria; class Anthozoa; order Actiniaria; family Actinernidae; genus Actinernus; species Actinernus sp. WN-2022. The sequence goes on along the minus strand of JAOWCC010001634.1, from coordinate 128,773,737 downwards.
TTTCCCCCCACATATTTGATTGCAACACCCGTAGTTTCATAGGAACCGCCGTGTCCTTATCGATAGAGTCCGATCGGCAAACCTTTTTTCTGGGGGAACACAATTTCTAAACCTTGTGTTTTCTCTCTGTAAAAAAGGGAGATGTTTTATTTGCTAATAGGAGATCGAATGAAGTGCGTCCCATTCTCAACTGGCGGTAAAAATAACCCACAGGAATACTTCGGCTGTGAAAATATATATTGAACCAAGATTCAACGGGTCGAGGTTTGATTTCGGCGGAGTCTTCACTGACGTGCACGCTGATCTAGTTCCAGTATAATTTGTACATCAACGAGCTGGAATCTCCAGTAACACAAGAGTAAATTAAAAGAGTGATTTCTGTGCGAAAATTATGTTTTGCAAAGCTGAGAACGTGACGATAAAAGCAATGACATTTCTTGAACACAGCTAGTTGGTAAAAATGTGAACAATGAAAGTTTTCGCGCCAAGGATAGGTTATTTCATTTTGATGGACGTTTGTGGTTTACAAATATTTGTCAGAATTTCAAGTGCGAACACGATTACCAAACAGCAGATTTGGTAGAGACATAAATTGTTTGAAATTTTTCAGAGCAAGGCACAATTTGTCAACCTAGTGCGAACAGGGCCTTACTACGAATAAAAATCGAGTCGGAGTCATGGCCTTTTGAAGTATGTAAACAATAACACCTCGTCAAAGCCAAATATCAACACTCTCAAATAATCATTCCCAAAATTACCTTGGATCGAAAGATCTCTTAGAGGATTTTTGGATAATTGTAGGGATTTTATAACATATCATGTCCTCCATCTCCCGGTTTCAATGTTGGTAGGAGTTTTGGACAGCTGATATCATGCACATGAAAACCACTTTCACAATGCCTGGATCAACATTGAAACGGGGGAGGGACAAAGGACGACCAGTCCAAGTGATAAGAATTTATTCAAATTCAAAGAAATACTGTTATCGGTCCAAGCATTTTGGCAACGATTGTAGCCAATGAAATGTCACGACCCCCGTGGCTCCTATAAATGGCCCTGAAATTCGCGGGAAATCCAGTGGTAAGGTCGTATTTCGTAAACATCCTACTCGCGCTGCCGTTTGTCAGCCATTACGGATGTGTGTTTCCGCGAACCCTTTTGTTTTTCTGTCGTGATGTCATACACGCAACGCTCACCTGCACAACAGAACGCCTTGGAGGCATATTTCTATTAAAATCTTTCTTTTCTCCTCTTCTGGTACACAAGAAGAAAGTTATAATTATCTTCGCGGGAAATAATATACATAAAAAAATAGCCATGCTGGTTGTCGTGTTGCGCGTATGACTTCAATTCCGGAACGGCTTCCGTAATGGCGGACGTTTGGATTAAATACTCGGATTTAAAAAAAAAGAATAAGACTTCCCGTCGTCGTATCGAAAAACGGTTTGGACTGGTAATAATATAGCAAACTTAGCCTGCGTTGCGGCTCTGGAGTATCGGAGCGCAGCGAGCGGAGATTAGGGGGATTGGGGCGAGAGAAAAAAGAGAGGGTGGAGGGGTTGGGGAGGAGAGGAAGGGAGAGCCTGCCGGCAAGTCATGTTTATTTTGATAACTCTCGGCCTCAGAAGGCCGCGTATTGCTATTGGCTAAAATGTATGATTGACAGAAATCATTCAATTTTATTCATGCATGGATGCGATAAGAGCAGAAACCAATTAGTATGGCGACAAACATACCGAGAATTTCCTCAGCGATGAATTTAAAGAAAGAACAGGAGCTGAAGGCTATTAGAGATCTTTTGTCTGGAAGATATGTTCTAGCTGTAATCCCAACTGGGTTTGGAAATAGTAGGATGTTTCAAGCATTCACTAGTGTTAAAGACGTCGAAAATGATGGCCGGCTGGGTTGTCATTTTTGGTTATTGCTCCTTTGGCTAATATTGTGAAAGATCAATTGAACCAGTTAAGTTCCTTAGGTTATCATGCTGCCGAACTTTCAGACCTAAAACCCGAGGAACTACAGAAATGCAACTTCAAATTGCTGTTTAGTTCTGCAGAAGAAGTGATGAGAGCGAATTTCGCGATGAGCTGAAGAACCCTGCATCGGAACTCCACAAGCGTCTTGCTTGTATTGCCGTCGACGAATCGCACACACCGGTGTGTTCGAGAAATGAGCTGCTTTGATGATTTCGTAACGCTGCGTGGGATGGTTTTTAGCGCTTCTTTTGGCAGAACTTCGTTCCGGTGTTATTGTTCTTTAATTTCTGATTTGGTAGCGACTTTATATTCAGCGGCAACGAGTTCTCTTTACCTCGGCTCTGTTCTCTTTCTGAAGGCTTGAACAGATTCTCGCTGTGGAAACATTTGAATTCCCCAAACGCTACCTTAAAACATACATTACATATCCTGCAAAAGTCGTTCACATTTACAGGTTTGGGTTTAGGCCCTGTCTTGAGGTAAGGTAAAGGTAAGGGGGTATATCTTATTAGATATCTAATAGACATCTAACGTGATAATATCCGATAGAATCCCATAGCACGACTCAAAATCGCGCGCTGATTGGCTAACGAAGCGTTTAATATTTTGTGGAATTCAACGTTTTGAAAAGCTGTATTCAACGATGTACAGGAAGCCCTCGCGTAAATATTTTGTTTATTTTTATTATCGCGAACAGAGAAACAAATCATGCTAAAGACTCTATGTCGACCGGCATCCATTGCGGGCGTTTGTTTTTGTTTCGATTCAAGAATTCGACCTGGCGTTCCTTGCTAGCCTTCGGACGCCCATCTTGACCTCTCAAGACATCGGAAGACGAATTGCAGAGGATTAATGTTTATGGTGAGTTTTAAGTTTCTATGAAACGCCAACAAGTCAATATACAATACGGTCGGTATTTATCTGTTTTCTTTCAATTCATTTTTTTACTGAAGATTGCCGGCGAAGCCGAGGTTCTACACGAAGACAGAGCCGATACGGCGATAGGATATTTTGCAGTTCAACTTTATACTTGTATTATTTCTATAAAAAAACCCGGAAAGATGGCCAAACACGTGGCTGCCCTTGTAGGACGGCTGACTTAGAATGTATGGCGAATCGGTATAAGTGTGGTTCATCGAGAAAGCCATGTGCAACTGAAGGTATGAACAGCTGAAAAGAAAGTCAAAAGTTTGTGCAATCAACAAAACACCCGACTAAATATTTTTATCACAGCCCAACTAAGGACAAAAATAAAAAGGTGTAAAACATGTTTCTGTATTACGAACGTTATTTCATAATCTAGAAACAGTTCCTCAAGGAAGCGCGCGTTATATAAGTGTACCAGGCTGTTCGCTAGTGAGGCAAAGAAGAGGAACACCAAACAGGAAATAACTAGTGTATTAAAGTACACGATTTATATTTTTCAGAAGGATTTTAGTATAATCTACAGTGTCACTAAACTCCACATTTCTTTTTATAAAGATTTCTTTAACGATTTAGTATGACGACAGAGTTGAAATTCTTGTAAAACTCCAGGGGGGGGGGGGTACTCCCTTATATGGCCTAAACAGGGACGTGCGCTGGACAGGGTACGGTTTTTGGCCTCTGTCCTCAACAGGGTATGTAATTTCATGAGAGTCTGTCCTACCTGTCCTAACCAGGGTATTGATTGCACGATTATCCTCATCTCACCAGTCTTTAACAAGTCATCAGTCGACAGACACTCCACAAGATCATTGTCACCCAATCATTGCAATTGCCAATAAAACACAATTGTGTAAAACAAGAGTCTGTATTTTGTCATTTGTCCTAAACATGGTCCTAAACTAGAGGGTGTTGTCCTACACAGGGTAGGTATTTGGAGTTTTTCTGTCCTAAACAGGGTTAGGGTTTCAATCCTGTACCCAAACATGGGTCCATTAGCCCCTGGGGTAAAACCATTGAACAATGGCCGTGGGAGCTTAGATTTTACAATCTTCATGATGAGTCACGAATCCAGGCCCAGAACCCGAAATTCCAGGAACGTTGTGCCTTGCTCCTGAGAATAAAATTTAATGTTACTAAACCTATGTCTAGACAGACATGTTCTCAAAATTGCCATTCGCTGTAGGTGAAATTAGGGTGGATCTAGGATCTACAGCAAGACAGTTTATTTTGTGGGAGCATGGCTATTTGGGGAAAGGAACAGTTATTCCTTCTTGTGCCATAAAAAAGATCCATCAACAGATCCCTCCCCAGACAATGTCTACTGATTGGCTTGAGATCGGAGTAGAAAAGTCCCCCTGGAGGGGTTGGGGCTCCCATATAAAAGTGATGTGATGCTTGTTGAAAATTCCAAAGGAACCCTTAATAGGTACCAAAATCTCATTTTTCTGGGCATGGCCAAAATTAATTTTTACCCTAAGACGTGGCAATACTAGCTATTTTAATATCTTACTTGGTTTACTCTGAATACCATAAAGGTACTGCTGGCATTTCAAATTAAACACCCAGAGGTACCAAAACATGCATTTTTACCCCAAAAGGTATGATGAGCATTGCCATCAGCGAGATATAGAGAGTCGACCCCCGGGGAGTCCCCCAGCTGAGTTCACACAAACTATGACATGACAGGGATGGATTATTAAAGTGAGGTGGGACCCATTGAATGTCCTGGTTTGTTGTAATGTGTAATATCTATATCTTCTGAATACTTGAACATTCTGGATTGCTGTTTGTAGTTAGGTGTTTACCATTAAAAATGACTTCTTTTTTTGGGGGGGGGGATTAGTGCACAGATCGTTTTTCAAACTAATTTATCTTCAGAATATTCTTTAAACAAGTTTGCTTGCATTAATTGTTTTGCGATGATCATCTGCTTGTAGGAATTTCTTGGTTAACTTTTTTCCTTGCACAATTTCTTAGTGGGGAGTTGTCAACCAGTCCAGTGGTTTCTAATGGTCCACCCCTTACAAATACTTTTCCTATAGCCCACTTTCGATATAGCATAGGGAGTGGAGTCTGGTGGGCTCTCACAAATATTAGTCAGAGAAACAAAGTTGAGGGTTCATATCAGGTTTATATCAAGTTTTACAACATCAAATTTCCAAAGAAAATATCAGATTATAGGCGACAGAAAGTCTGTATTCACTGCTTTCTTATCCCAAAATTGTGCAATTTGTTGGAGGACACTTTGCATAAATACAATAGTTATTCATCTCTCCTGGAACAACTCATCTTTTCCAAAAAAAACATTGTCCCATGGAAGATAAAAAAGCTATTGTGTTTATGCAAAGTGCCCTCCAAGAATTGTAAAATTTTGGGTTGAAAAAGTGGTGAATCTTTATTGTTCAAATAAAATAACAATTCCTGTGCTCTCAATGGACAAAGATGACCAGACACATGACTTGGCAATATGAGAGCATAGTGGAAAGTGCCCAGCTAGCACTATTGCAAAAAGAACACAGAGTAACAACAATAATAACAACAATAGAGTTTCTGTTGTGGGCCTATAGTGCGATATTCATTTATCTGACATATATTAGTTGTTAGAAATCAATTGTGCTCTATCAGCAATGCTGCAATCTAATTGGCTAAGCTACTCACTATAACACTTGTGTGGTATATACTAAAAACATTATTCAACACAGATCCAGTGACAATTGGTGGATATTTACCTCCTTGTGAAGTGACATGGCAAGTTACGGTGTCACAACTTCAACATGGGCCACCACATTGTCAAATTTGATTGGCTTGGAAGCTACTGATGTCTGGGCTTTAAAATGTATTGGCTTGGGGACTACCAAAGTCTGGATCATTTGTTATAAATGGAATGATTGCAGAATACCCCACCACTTGGTTCATTAATAATGCATTTTCTCAAATTCTCATACAAACCCTCTAAAAACCTAACCCTGAAATTCAAATACATCTTACCCATTTTCAACTCCAAATCATTCATAGAACGAATCTAAATACACCCGAGCTAAATGATAATTTTGAACAATTTGTAAGGGCTTTTCAAGTGATCTTTCGAAGTGGTGGGGTATTCTGCAATCTAGCCGTTATAAACTTGTGCTTTGACTGGCTGGTTAGTGTTGGGTGGTCCTGTTAGAAGTAGTCACACTGTAAATATCCACTACTAGTCACAGACACTGTAAGGGATACTTATTTAATTATTTCTTAGTCCTAAATCTGCTGCAATATTAAGTAACCAAATTAATCAATTCTGGGCTTTCTCGTAAAGCAATAAGTTGGAGCCAGATGTCTTGGATGTTGTTGTGACAGAGGCACTACCCTTTTGGCTACTTGTCATAAGCTCTTGCTTTAAAATTATGTGCTGTAATATAAGGGAAAAGTGTTTTTGAGGAATAATTCTCAAGTTGTGATTCTAATTGTCACCACAGAGCTAAGGCTTATGATTTGAGAAATAGGATTTTAGTGTGAAACCCTGATCCTTGGGCCTAGCTATTACAAGGTTACTCTTGTAATTTTGAGAATGCATTCAAGAAAAAATGAAATTCCCTACCCTATAGAAGACTTAACCTATCCAAACTTGAAGCTAAATACTGAAGAACTTCAAGAATGCTAAAGGTAAATTGTATAGCCTACATGTACGTGTATATCAGACCAATACGACTGTGAAACCTGCGTGCAACTGTACTCACTCATGAAATTACATAATGAGTGACATGACATGTATAAAGTTGTTGAGGTAGACGTTGCTCGTGCTGATCACCTCCAGATCCTGTTGTGCTGATTGGACATGAACTGAAGAGGAGACCAATACGTAAAAAAGATAAGAACATATTTACGTGAGTAGAGAAGAGAGTGAGAACAGACTACAAACTCAAGTACAGAGCGCAAATAATTTCAAGTATTACTTACTCAGTTAATTACTGCAGTTATAACATGACCAAAGAAATTTCTGCAATCTGATTGGCTAAGAGGAGTGGTATTTCAGCGTAATAGTGAAATTACAAACTCCAAGGAGTGGTATTTCAAACTCCGGGGGGGCACTCACGTACATGACGTAAGTGAGATGTGCGGCGGTACCGTGTCCAGGTTTGAGCCCAATTTCGCAAACCAAGTCTTGTTTTGGAAAATAATCATCTATCAATTTGGGTTGATTTTCATAAATTTCATGGAAATTCTGGTTAATAAGAACACGTTTTATTTTTTGGCAAACCGGTTTGGGCTCTGAATACAACACCTCACATACCTACCCTTTATTATGCAAGCGGTGCCCCCCCTCGGTTTGAAGCTCAGTTACAGGTCGCCGAGCGGGTGCAGAAAACTACAAAGCTACGGACGTTTACGGTGGCAAATGCCTGGCTTTTGATGGCTAAAATTGAACAGTTTGGTATAGAAATGAACAGCAATGTCATCTGTGCCTCTGGTAATAGAATCTTGGGGTGATTTGAGAAAGTTCAAAGTGATTTTCAAGTCTTCGAGTAACCATGCAGTTGGCATACGAGGAAAGTTTGATTCAGTGAATGAAAACGGAACCGAAAATTGACGTTCATCTCGCTTAAACAACTGCCCAGGAACAGCTGACATTATACAAGGACAAAATACCAACAAAGTAAGCCAAGTTGACTTTTAAATGTTCTTTTAAATGTTCTTTTAAGCCATTGACAAGCAATATTTGGAAACTCGGTCGCATGTGACCCATTGCCGTGAGACAGTTGATTCAAATTATCTTGTTCAAGTTAATACCTAAAGAAACATACTTGCTTTAAGTACTGTTTAAAACACGAACAGCAGTGTTTTATCAAGTTTAAAAATTCGAGGGCGAAGGCCGAGAATTTTTAGACTTGATAAAACACGTGCTGTGAGTGTTTTAAACGGCTTCAAAAACGCTTTAAGAATGCAATGAAAGAAAGACGCACATCTCAAGGGAATGGTTACTTAATGAACTTTGTATTCACAACGCCATGCAAAATATTCGAGTAATAACCGCCTGCAATTACGAACATCTCAAGGGAATGAAATGAAGAAATTACCATACTATGTTGTTTGAAGCGGCGTTTCGCAATGCAAGAAGAATCTGCACTTGAAGGATTTGGTGTCGTGGTTTACCTCGATAAAGTTCAAGACTTGGAAAGCGATGTGACTGACATGACGGCAGACTCTAAATTTTTGACTCCGGCACAAAATATGTAAGTTTAATGCACGTTTTTATAATTTTACGGCTTTGAGTTTGGTTTAATAATTGGAACTAAACAGTGGCTCAGTAAAAAGTAATGGTAGTTGGATAACTTATCTGTATCTCGGTAGTCTGCTGATATTAGTAAATTTAGTGCAAAATTTATTATCTAGGTACCTTATGTTCCGTGTACTTTTTGCTACATTGTATCTTTGGGTCTTTATCAGTGAATTCTTAATTAGGATGAAACTTTATATAAAATTTCATGTTCATTAATATTCTTTATATAAAACGTTCATCCTAATTAGCAATTCAGTGAGAAAGCTGACACATCAATAGAAATTCCATTGTCTCAATCATTAACCCTGTTTCCCTCTGGGACAGAATTCAAATCCCTCCGCGGGCCTTTTAGAATGATGAGATTTTATCAGGTATAAAGGAGCATGCACGTGACTGATTTGCTTCATCTGATTGGACAAAATGCTCTTAAATTATTCATGAGTTTTTGAACTAAGTTTAAAGAACTTGGAATTTCATTTCCAGCATCGATAGTGTCGTTCAGTTTTCTGGTTTTGAGACATATTAACAGTTACTGTCTTTTAAAATAAAATAGCGAAGTGACAACTGTTTTATTGTTTGACTTCAAAAGTCTTCAGTCGTGCTCGATGAACTGCCTGAAATCAAACTTCGCTCTTTGCTAGTGTCAATGGTAGTGTCAATGTCACAGGTTAATTATAGCCATTCTCTCTCAGCTCCAGTCGATTATTAAGCCTTTCTTTGATATTTGGCTGTTCAATTTGGTAAGCTACATTATCTGCCACTTACAGGATTTTCACTAGTCATTAGCTCAAACTCAAACTGTCAAAGAAGTAAACAAACTCGGTACACCAGTTGAGAGAACATCTGATTGTCTTTCTCAGTAAATTTCTTAGGTCATATTATAAACAAATAATAGCACGATATGTACGTGATATTTGGCATAAATACCGCTCATGATATTTCAAAATTGTTCGTAATATCACTCGCCTTGAAATATCATTCGCGGTATTTATGCCAAATATCACTACACATCATGCTATTACCTATACTAAAACTTGACCGAATTCACTGTCCGTGAGTCTTGAATAACCCTTCGAGGCTTTCCAATCCCTCCACTGGTCTTGTATAAATAACTTTCAAAGTCACTGGTTTTTTGGGCCGTCCTCCTCTACCTAGTTGCCGTTTTGGTTCCTTGGACGCCATCTAAGATGAACGACTCTAAACTCATGACTCATAACAGGTCTAACAAGAGTATAGAATTGAATGATTTTTGCGAAATAACTGAATGCAAAGTTAACTGATTGACTTATACGTCTTTTGAGAGTAATTGTTTCCAAAAAGTCGCTATGATTACAAGGATGGAAGAAGATTACTGAACCATACCGTCTAACTCGCTAAAATTCGAGGTTTCGTATGATACGAAACCTCCAAAGCGCCCGCATTGCATGCCGGTCGACACTGGTCTTGTATAAATAACTTTCAAAGTCACTGGTTTTTTGGGCCGTCCTCCTCTACCTAGTTGCCGTTTTGGTTCCTTGGACGCCATCTAAGATGAACGACTCTAAACTCATGACTCATAACAGGTCTAACAAGAGTATAGAATTGAATGATTTTTGCGAAATAACTGAATGCAAAGTTAACTGATTGACTTATACGTCTTTTGAGAGTAATTGTTTCCAAAAAGTCGCTATGATTACAAGGATGGAAGAAGATTACTGAACCATACCGTCTAACTCGCTAAAATTCGAGGTTTCGTATGATACGAAACCTCCAAAGCGCCCGCATTGCATGCCGGTCGACATAGAGTCTTTAAAATTACAAACCAGGATATTCACAAAGTTAACAGTAGTCAAAGAACGTGAAAATTATATATCTTTTATTTCGTTTTTCACGAGAAATGATGTGTTTTGGCCCTCGACTGAACAAGAGTGACTCTAGCTAATCCGAGGAATCGACAAAAACAACTGCAGCAAAAATGTGTGAATTTGAACGGAAAAGCTGGACAGGGGCTTCGTGGATTTGCTGATTTAATTCATGTAATATTCACACAGAAGCTAAATGACTGAAAACAGTAAAAACAGGACAAAAAGCACGGCTACAGAACGGTACTAAAATCGTGGTACAAGGAAAATTTTGGAAACGAGTGGACTGACACAAGTATTAAACATTCAACAGTTTAAAAGCAGGCTTATTTATTGTGAGACAGAAATTGAGCATTAACATTTGGTACTGAATTTGCTTATAAAGTAAGGAAAACTGGCTTAATATTATGCGTATACTTGTGCAGCAGCTCTTCGGTTTGTCAGGTTCAGTTTAGATTTTCACTTATCGACGGCCGCCGGTTTTCTAAATCTTTCACAAACATTCACAATTTTGTCTCCAGTTAATGCACTTTCGCTTTCTAGGTAAAGATTAGATCGAAATTAAGTGTACCTAAATAAAATACAGGTGTTTTCATGCATAAAAATCCAGTTTTGATGTCGGAAAACCAAATTTTGTGAGCAACGACTGCACTTTTAGTTGAACATCGTGTGAGTCTTAGTCTAATTTTAGCTTGATTCCTATTCGCTCGTTAGTTTACCGCGCAATGGGTTCCTGGCGCGCGGCAGGAATTTCAGCAACTTTCAGACTGACTATATTATTTATTTATTTTCGTAAATCACTAGATGCAATGGGATTCAAAGAAAATTCATTGCCCGACTCGGGAATTCCACGTTAAATTTCACGCGAAAAACCGATATCGCACGAATCGCGAAGCGATATCGGTTTGCGATATCGGTTTTTCGCGTGAAATTTAACGTGGAATTCCCTCGTCAGGCATTGAATTTACCTATAATATCGGATAATATCGAATATCAAGCACACGAGTAAAGGTAAAGTGGGCTTATCTAATTAGGAATCTAATAGACATATATCATTCATATATATCCGATATTATCCAGATATTCGATAGTCAGTCGATATCGCGCCTAGCTCACATTTCAGGGTAAACTGAAAACGTCCTTCGCGGTTTCGGCTTCGATAAGGGCGCCAGTTGGAATATCCTGAGCCTATTAGAAGGCTTTCCCACGAATGAAGTTAAATAAAACATTAAGCTATTTAGATTTGAGAGATGGGACTCCGCGACGCGACGCGACCACCGCGACGGACTTTATCTCAATCTCTCCGGGTTAGTTTGACCACCATCTTGTTTTCACTGTGACCGGCAGTTTCCTGGTTAACCTCCCTCGGGAAATATTGTCCATCGAACAAAGAGCGAAATCTGATTGGTTAACGGTGAAAAAGCTCGGCTTGCGATTTAAGACTCGTGACGGCCTAAGGCCTGGCCCGAATAATAATATTTATGTTACTTATTTATAGATAGGTCCGATAATTAAAATGTTTTCACCGAAGTGAAGGTGAATAGTGGTGGATATTTACCGAACCGCTGAGTATATACCACATAAGTAAATAGCCAGCACCAAATAGTTATTTAATTTTCTGTCAAATGGACAAAAACTCGCGCGAGGTGATCGCTGCTTCGCTCGGATGTGAATAGCAAAGGGGATATCCCATGTTTGAGAGAAGTAGGGAGTGATCTTTTGTGGCGTTATGTTAATTTATTTTTTTATGGCGCTCTCATTAATTCAATGACGTCACGGTTCTATTGTCTTGGAGTCATGAATAAAATGAGGGTGAATACATAATTAGGATACCTAATTAGGGGGTGAATACCAATTATAGTTGTGCTTGATTAAGAGGTGTTGGTGAACATATAATGTTTAAGGCGTTCTCATTAATTCAGAGGACGTCATGGATCTATTGTCTTTCCGCATGAACAAAGTACGGAGGATTCTCATGAAAGGGTTTGTGAATAAATTAAATACGGAGGAATACATTAAATAGGAAGGATTTCATTATCTATTGTTAATAAAGTGTGGTGGTTTTCATTATTGACGGCATAGACGGCGTAGGATTTCAATTTCAGCTGCACAGCAGAACCCCTACAGAACCCTAAAATGTCTTTATTATTTTCCTTACAACTATTACCTCCGCTCATCACTACAGTATGTCAGAAACAATAGGCCTGTCGTTTTTAGGAAAACTCTTGAGATGCAAATTCTTCTCTAAAACTCAACTATAATTAACATACGAATAAAAACAAATCTACCAGATAAATTAAACAAAGTTTATTCAATCTCAAAAACACATATATCCAGTTCGTTTTCCTTATCCTCGCGGAGTTGATAAATTTCTTATTTCTCAGTTCTTGGGTTGATATGGATTGCTCTACCATGTTACAAGATTACACTGCTTTATGTTTCATTTAATTTTGTTTTCTTGTTGACAAATGCTACAGGCAGTTGTGTTTTTTACCGAGGAGAGGAAAGTTCATTAATGACCTACATGTAGGTAGTCTAGTTAGTAGTATGGGAAGTGGGGGTTCTGCATAATTATTCCGTTTTTAACCGGTTTGGTTACTCGTGCCTCGCAACCAAACCGATTAAAACCGAAATAATTATACAGATTTACCCGCCACTCCCCCTACTACTAATGATGTGGAGTCGATTTCGAAGGGTTGCCTATTTAAACAAATAAAATATTATAATATATAATGAGGAAGAAACCACCAAACATTATGGACTATATCCCTAACAAGTTCATCAGCCTCAGGAGTCCCTCCTCCAAAATCTGTTTCTGCCGTGCCGTGGCTCAGTAGTTGAGGTTTCTCTGTCACCTATATGGTGCATAGGGATACCTTCACCTTGCTCTGGTTCATGAGTAGAGGGAAATGGGTTTAGGGTGTCACCGTCACCATCATCACCGCCATGAGGTATTAATGGCGTCAACATCCATTTAATATTTTATATATATATAATGATTTCTACAAAGCTAGATCCGAATCGGATGCCAAAAGAACCAAAAGGTTTAAAAGCAAAAATAACTTTTCACAGGGTTATAACCTTTAACCCATCAAGCGCCGAGCCAGGAGAAACCATGTATATTGGTAACCCTAATCTTTGGGAACACACACATGACTGCTCGCCCCTGGAACCTTAGCATTAAGGTTCGATTTGGAAGGACTCCCATTATCCCCTACTGTCTCCAGCGATGTGAATAGGTTCTTGATAAATAATATTGGGAGGAACCTCGTGTCTAGGTTTAAAGTTACATTTGCCGGGGAGATTCTACAAGTCTTAAATAGATTTGATTCGTACAAAACTTATCAAGATTTATACCTTAAACCTAGTGACCGAGGGAGTCTCATTGAACAAAGAATTTGCTCTGATGGGTTGCGTAAGATTCGATCAGTCGCAGGTAACAAAGGAAATGATGCAAAAGAAGTAGCACTCAACACTGTATTCGGCAATTAAGTGTAAATAACAATGTTTCTGTCCCCATATGGCCTTTATAATGGAACAAAAACTCTCAAATGAGCCTCTTTGGGAATAACAAAGGGACTTATTTAATTGAGCCCCTTCAGGGAATGAAACAGCCCCTTGAGGGATTAAAACAGAAGTTCAGTCACCGAAGGTGAAGTGAACACACCTTTCATAATTTATAAGCGAGCGAAAGCTGTGGTTTATATATATATTATGGGCAAAGTCAATAAAAAAGGCAATATAATCAATACATGTACGTGCAGTAATGTAAGAGCTTTGGCCGTAAAGTTATGTAGATTCACCATGAGAGAAGACGCTCGAATTTAAAAAGACAGATCGAGAATCCTCTGAATACCTGTTATAAAGAAGATCCACGAAGACGAAGTAAACGAGACAGAAACTGAAATATATTCTCAGGAAATCGACTCCTAAATGACTTGGCTACCGATTATAAGTTATATGGTATGTAACTTTATGAAATATATAAAAAATGAGAGCTTAGTGTTTTACCAGGGTATTCCAACACCATGATAATATCCGATAATTTCGAGGTGTTTGGATTCCCTGGTGAAACACGAAGCTCGAGTTGTTTATGACTTCTCAATCGAAAACAATACCTGCATTCATAAATCATTAGAAAGTATTGTTTGCCTGGAATTTTATTGCATGCAATTATAGACTACAAAGGTTGTGATTGTTATTTTGTCACTTTTATTACAACAAACGGCCTGATAGGGTAGTGGACAAGACAGCGGACAGTCAAGAGCAGCCTAGAGGATGATGGTTCGAGTCACACTCTGAACACCGATTTTTATTTCCGTCTTCTCCTTCACTTCGCCATGTAAAGTCATACTTATGCTGTAATCCTTGTAGCTTAGGGTGCGTTCGATTGACCGTATTCCGGAATAAGAATACACAGAATGATCACTACAAATCACTTATACTGGGATTTTTTAGCCACTGGAATACTAAATGTATCCTGAATATCATATATCAGCAAGCATTTGTAGCTTACAGTGCAAAATGTGCCCGAACCAGTGATTTGCAAAGACTATTCCATTTATTCCTATTCCGGAATACGGTCAATCGAACGCACCCTTAATTAGGTCCAACACATGCATGAATCACTAGTGATGTTCATCTGGTGTTTCATTGGTATCCAGATTCATGCATGTGACCCAATGCAGCCCTCTGATTGACTAAAAAGCTCATGAATTATTAATTGGTTTAAGAAGTTAACAGAAACGACTGGGTTTTTAATATTTTTTTATGTGACTTTAGATTTTTTTTAAACAGACAGCCGTTCAAGCACACCAGAAAATATTAAGTCCTGTTTATTCGACTACAAATTAACAAATTCAGCTCAGTGTACATTCACAAGTGAAATATTTTGTGTATAAAAGATCGAGCTCTTGACCTCTGGTGATATTGAATTAAATCCAGGTCCGACATTAATTAGTTAGTAATCAAAATACAGCTGTAGTATTATAAAGTTACAGTGTATTATTACAATTTAGATTAGTTAGTGGCTTAAACTCGAAAGCTTCAATGCTACTTTGGCCACAATACACAATTCCTGTAAACCATATATAGTACTTCTTGTTAATTTTCTTTTCTCGCAGTAACCCTATGTCAAACTTCATACCTACCTGTAAATAGTGTAAAATAAAGAACCTTGAACCTTGATTACATCAACTTGGATTGAGATCTATATGTTGGATGTAAATATTTTGTTCAGAGCTATTTCACACCAGATGTATGATGATCCTAACCATCACCTATACATTACAGGTGCAGGTATTCAATATTGAAGGGATAACCCTGAACATTTCATTGAAAGTAATATACTGAGAAAATTCATGGATGGTATATTTGACTAATATGTGTCAATGCAAGGCACAACAGCAGCTAGCTGGGAGAGGGAGATGGGAGAGCAGAACAACAATAGACTCTAGTTTTGTTTTAACATCAGTTAAAATAATCATTAGGATAGCATCTGCTCTAATAACAAATCATTAAAAAATAACATACAAAATGTCCACTCTCAAAAACATTTTGATTACCACTTCCATATATATATTATGCTATTTAATTACAATACCGTAAAATCCTGGTTATATTAGCACCCCCGGTTATAAGCCCCCTAAAACCCCTTACAACTTGTGGAAGTCCAGGCTTATAACCAGGAATTTATGGTATATATTATAAATTATTTTCCCTCTCTCTACCACAGCTATGGCAAATAAAGACATCTTATGCTATGTGCATAATGTTTCACCAGTGAAAAAATCCAGCAATACAACAAACTTCACTGCACATCTACAAACTTCTGAAGAAAATGTAGTTAAAGCTGTCTGCTTCAATCCAAACAAGAGACATTCTCTATCATCACGAACAACAGAAATCAGTCCTGTCAAATTATCAAAATACAGAAAAAGCACCAAGGGTGGTCAAAAGGATATAGTTACAACTAACACCACTTCAATTACAGCCACTGCATCACTGCCCTTTCAATACAAAGACCTTTCCACCTCTACAGTACCAACCATATCTTCTCTCAAAGTGATATCTGAAAAGCATAGTTAGCTTTACTCACAAAACTAGCACATTTTGAAATCCCTACTGTTAGTTAACTATATCAATTACAGTGCTGTATGCCGTACCATGGCCACCTAACAACAACACGTTCGTTACAGTTAATACTGTCATTGACTTTATGATCAATTTATTCAAATGTCCTACAAAATTAATGATGTCGCACAAGTGCTCACAAATACTGTAACATTATTTACTATCATTAAAATGATATTGCGATAAAACTTGTGGCATATTCATTGCATATTAATGTAATAATATTATTGGTCATTCTCAATTCAAGCCCAGTTTAAATATATATTTCACTCATCATATAGCAAAGAGTGTACTTTTTATGTGGTAGATAAAATATGAGCGGACAATCTTTATGGTCATTTACAATGGCGAGCCGCTTCGGCGGCGATTGGATGCGTGCTTGTGAAATGAAACAATAATTGGAATGCACATTATTGCTATGTGATTCTGTGTTATTCCAATTATGGAACTTGAAATGACCATGTATGTCCCATAGGAGTTACAGATCTTTATCAAAAGTTATGCATACTTATTAGCAGAGTACGAAATCTTTTTCAAAAGTTAATTTACTCCTTAAAAAAATATTGGGATTTACAGTACTGTGCATGTGATCTGAATACTGAGCTGGGATTGGTTTTTACCCTCATTAATTATTCATGATTTTACAATAATAATATACAGTAGACACATGTGGGTACTTGGTACCTTTTTTTTTTTAACAACGCATCCCAAGACAGCCCTGGGCTCGTCATATAATGCGCTGAATCTAATCCATACTCTCTCAAAGCAGTCTTTCTAAAGTTCTCAAACACATCGGCTAGGAAAAGCACATCAGTCTTTAAGGGTGCGTTTACCAATTGTTTTGGGCCGTTGCTAAGTAGAATTTAAAACGCCAAAAATTTGAGTAAAGTAATTAATAAATCACTCAGGAACTCCTGGGAGACGGACCTTTTTATTTTGATGACGTCATCGTATGACGTCATTATTACGTCATCAAGGCAGAAAAATTCAATCAACTCATGATTGCTTTGGGATAGTGCTTTCATATTTGCATATATCATTGGTCTGGGTTAGGCACAAAAGGTGTAGCATGCGTTTTACGATATACCGAAAATTGATCGTTTTAGACATTTTTCCCGTGAATTTTAACAGTAAGATGGTCATAACTTCCGTGTTTTAATTTTTTTCGCTAAACTCATGCTTGGCTCTGTGCAATGCGACTTCAGGACAATTTTTATGTGAAAAAGGATTGACTTTTCTTTGTTTCACGAACTCAGTTTCATTTTTTGTGAAACCGGAAATATAATATTGTTACCAGGGCCCACGGGGCGGTCCACGGGGCGCGGGCGCGTTTGGGTGGTTACAAAGCAATTATCTTTACATGCATGGATTCTCGTGTACCGATGGAATTTGCGAGGGCAAAGCTAAAGGCATTGGACAAGAAAATGAAATCAGTGAAATTGAAACAGAGCTGCATTATCAGACATCTAATTCCAGTGGTTTATTCACGCAAAGAAGTCGATTTGCACACATGTCTAACCGAGGTTGTAGGTTCAAACCCCGGCCGGACCAACGCTCAGGGTCTTAAAATAACTGAGTAGAAGGTGTTGCCTTTACATAATACAGTAAACGGTTATACCTTCACGTCTTCTCGGATGAGGACGTATAAAAATCGTAGGACTAGTGACGTGTCTCCAATTAGCTGCAAAGCTAAATTATAATACATTGACACTAAAATAAAGTCACTCACTTTTATACTTTACGTCGCGTCGTGGAGAAACAACCAGATTCAACTTACGGTACGCTTACATCAAAATCTGACTCAGTTTTCTATCCTATAGCAATCAAAAACACTGCTAAATATGTCAATTATATAGAGGAATATCTTACTATAATGTGTTATATCATTCGCACATGTTCGTAATCCTTATAATATTCTCCATTGATCAATAAAGAAATAATTACAAAATTCGGCTAGTAGGCCTTAGGCTTTGTTCGCCCTAAAGGAATGGTCGCAAGTTAATAGGAACTTACCATCGTCCGTTTCCGTATTTATGTTTAACTATCGCATTTTTCACAGACATTTCGGCCTTAGAAATAGTTGACGAATTGTTCAAGCAAGCAACCGTGAACGACAATCTACGTTCTACGTTGTATCGGTCTTTGCTTCTTTATAGTTAGAAATAGTGTCCAGGGTATCAGAACACTCTGGTATCAGAATATATGAAACGTTTTGGTCATTATTCACCGATTACTTCCAGTCAAGTCAAAGTATCGTGACGAGCCGCCGTAAAAATGGAGTTGATTTCTCTTTCGGTGGCACTGTATTTATCTTCGCTACTTTCTTGTGAAAGTGGCTCAAAACCAAACTCTTCGCAGACTCCTCTCACGTGTAGCTGCTCACTTGTAAGTACATTCTGGCTCCCTTCGTTACCAACAAGCTCTTTCCGAGCACTTTCCAAACTTTCTTTGTCGAAATCCGAACGAAAATTAATTTGCACTTGACACCCGAATTCCACGTACTGACATCGGAATTTTCCCTCGTCCAGCGACCCTCCGCAGCTAGAATGGTTTTATCGGTTTTATCGCTCTTTTTCGGCATTATATTAAGTAAACTTGAAGCATGGAAAGCAAAAAAAAAGCGGGTTCAAGTAGCAAAAACAACTTCATTGTAACTTTTACGAAATGTAAACAAAACTGAAGGAGTAGAGCATTGCAAAGCGCGCGCGTTGCTTTTCACTATACCGGAAGTAAGTTTTTCCCGCCATTGCATGAGCGCGCGCGCGCGCCGACCCTTCAAAGCAACGTCGCTGCTTAGCGACGAAATTGGTAAATGCACCCTTAAGTACAAATCGTGGTCATCCCCCATATTCTTACACTCAAATGCTTCCACACCTTCTTTGCATATTCGTAATCTCCTTCAGAAATGTTGCTATCATCCAAAGAGCTGTAAAAGCAATCCTTAGGGGGTAGAACTTCATCAAACTTACCCCAAGCGTCCATCCACTCATAGGGATACACCCCTTTCCTAAACATTAACTCTGGGTTAGATTCATATCTCTTTGTTATTGGGAAGTCTTTATTCGCTGCAACCAACCTATCCAACCCAGATAATAAAAACTGTACACAATCCATAAACCTCCATAAACCATAAATCCATAAACAGAAAAAGACAAATACTTCTCCATACTGTTTGGAATACCACTTATACTCCCCATAACCTTGGATACGGATTGCATAATCAAATGATAGTCATATCCTCGTAAATTGTGAAAAACAACAGGGATATAAAACCCTCTCTTCAAATTAATCCTCAGTTTCAAGTTACAAACATTATGGCCTGCACCTCGATGCTTTCCTGTGACGTGGTCATGATCCAAAACCTTATCCCCATTCAACGGTCTTTGACAAACGTGACAATCTACTGCTTCTCTAAATTGTTTTGAATTTTTCTTGTCCCAAGGCTTTGGACGTAACAGAAAGTCGTGGATCTTCTTTTCTTCTTCTTGCAAAGCTACCAAGAATTTATACGAAGCTTCATGACCCCTGTAAATTACTGGTGGTTCCGCCCGGGGGGGGGACTCCCTTATGTGAGGGGTACATGGATGCTCGTCGTACCTTTTAGGGGTCAAAATCAGGAGTTTGGTACCACTTAGGGTATCCACCATCAAACACAGACATTTCTATGTAAAGCGGTACCTTTTAGGGGTCGGGTGTCAATTGAACAATAAAGCTGTTATCAATTTACGTTTTTATTATCTTTTAGGGGTCAAAATAAGCTTGAGCCACGCCCATTTTAGTACCTCTTAGGGGTCAAATCGAAAATGTCCGACGAGCATCCCTACCCCTTTTATATGGGAATCACCCCCCCGGGTGGTTCCGTATGTCCATCATACCTCACAACTACATACGCAAAACCACAAACCTCATGCTTTTCATACTTCTTTGCTTTCAGACCTTTCTCTTCACCAGGAACCTTGACCGACAAAGCTTTAAAATCAGCATAAATCACAAAAGGAGCCGATTGTTGATTCTTGTAATTCTGAAACTTGATTGTTGCTTAATTGTTCTTTTTTTTTTGCATATCAACCCTCACAGCCGCCTTCCCAATACCTTTGCAATCTGGTTTGTGCCCTTCTAAGAGATCTTCTCTTGAATAACTATGGAGACACCTCACACAAAAATGCTTCTTATCGTGGTGTTTAGTTTGGTGGTGTAATGAAAACAATGATCTTTATCAACAACCAATAAGTTTATAGGAGACTCCCTCTCCACATCCTCAACACATTGAAACCATTTCCCTTCACACCAAAAACATTAATCCCAATATTATTTTGTCTCTCAACCCTACTTATATGAGATATTGGGGTGGGGGAATCAATACCCCTAAAATCTAGTCCATCATCCTTGGGATAGGTAGAAGGTACGTTACTGTTTTGCTTTGCAGGAAATAGAGCAGAACGCAGTGCGCATAGGAAACAATCACTATCTTTGTTCTTCAAGTTTATGACTGCCTTCTTATTTTGAACCCACTTAGGTAGTGGAATGTAAGACCCTCCTCGTAATGGTTGGTACTTTCCAATATTTAACCATTGTGTATCTACGTGCTCTACTGCCATCCAGATCCTTTATTTGTGTATTTCTCTATGGATTATTCTAGTAACTTTGCGAAAACGCTTCTTAGAACCTCCAAACAATTTTTTCCAGGGAGCAAAGGATGTCGAAGAGACCGAAAGATGACATCTTCATAAACAATGCCTCCACTGGGATTCCTATAAGACATGCGAATCATGATAGCTACTTGAAACTTGATGGACTCTAAGGCTTTAAGCCCTTGAGGTCATAAGAGGTTTGAAGGGTCTTGGTAAATTCTTTCTCTCAGCCTTTGGAATACGCATGTCCATAATGTTTGGTGGTTTCTTCCTCATTGTATATTATAATATTTTATGTGTTTAAATAGGCAACCCTTCGAAATCGACTCCACACCATTAGTAGTAGGGAGAGTGACGGGAGAGTGACAATATTCAGCCCTGAATCTCATTAAAGGCCCGAAAATTATTGAACCATTGCTGGTTAATGAGGCAGCGGGAGATTCAAATACAAAGAAAACGGCGAAAACCTCTTCACCAGCATACCTTTGAAGCGCTCTCATATTATGTTTTTTTGGACAGAAAAATGGCTTACACGCGGCTTATTATAGCTAAGGGTCACACAAAACAGCTGGGCTATTTACTTTAGTTGTATCTTTCAAAAACCCCTGTCCATTAGACTTCTGGATCTTGGCGAGTTTTGAGCGAATTTTGTATGGAACGTTGCTCGGGACAATATTCATGGTAGATTTACAACTAGAAATATAAAACGAAGAAATGGCTTACACGCGGCTTCTTGTAGTCCTTGTAGCCCTCTTTTAGCCCTTCTTGTAGAACTTTAAAATGAGGCCTCAAGCTCTCCAAACGGTCACAAAAATCCCTGTACCTTGGACTCTTCAATTGAGTATTAGAGTGTTGAGTCCCTTGGGGGTGTTTAACAAGCGGAACGAAGCGAGCGGGATTTTCAAAGTAGACAATTATCAAGCAATGATCAACGTGTTGAGTCCCGTGGGAGGTGTTGTGAAGCGAAGCGAGCGGGTCAAAAAACGCTCACAAAAAACCCTGTATCTTGGATAAAAACTTTGAAAAAGTTAAATAATTCGGCATTTCTGGCCACCAGATGAATTGAACTCTTCAATTGAGTATTAGAGTGTTGAGTCCCTTGGGGGTGTTTAACAAGCGGAGCGAAGCGACGGGATTTTCAAAGTAGACAATTATCGAGTAATGATCAACGTGTTGAGTCCCGTGGGAGGTGTTGTGAAGCGAAGCGAGCGGGAGTCTTAAAGCAGCCAAAGGGTCTGAGAAAAAATTGAGAACGGCTTGGAACACTGTTAGCCGTTTTACCGACCGGCTTTTTTACCACCTCGGCAACTAATTAGCTCAGTTTATGTGCGAGTCCGATTTTGTGGATCCGATTTTGTTTGACTTCTAGGATAAGCTTGAATAACATCTCATCTTCCTAGATCTGTATTCAGACTTATTTGCGATGCGATTTGAACATGATTCAAGGGCACCCAACGAGTACTTTTTGAAATTCGTTTGAACCAGTTGTATGCAGCTCGTCTTGCCATTTTAAGGCGCCTACTATGTCTTTTGACGTATTCTAGAAAGCTATTAGCTGTTCGGATTTTCTAGGTGGAAATCGCGTCAACCGAAAATACTATGGCAAAATATTCCCGGCCTACGAATTTATTAGTAGTCTAAAACATAACAAGAATTTTCTAGCCCAAGTAACTTCGTTTTGTGGAGGTACGAATTTGTTAGGGATTCTTTTTTTCCTGTTCTGACTCTATTGATCAGACGAATTATGACGTACGAATATTTTAGAGGAAACCTTTTAAGTCTCCCTTTTCTTCTATAATTTTCTAGGGATTGAAAACAAATTTTCTAGCCAGTATTTCAGAAAACAATTTTCTAGGGACAATTTTTTTATATCCGAAAGTTTTAGGCTAACTTACTCTCCCGAACAGCTTTTCAACCGAAAACTTCGTTGGGTGCCCTTGATGATTGGGAGAAAATTGAAAACGAGTTGGAATTGCAGACCGGCTTTTTTACCACTTCAATACCTTCAACGCGAGTTGAACAGACTATACTCACTAGTTCAGTTTCATTGGGTGATTTTGTTTGACTTCAAGGGCAGGGATAAGCTTGAATGAAGTCTCATTTTAAAGCTACAGCTTCCTATAATCTGTATTCAGACTTATTTTCGATGCGATTTGAAAACGATTTGAAAACATATTCCGAGAATCTGTATTCAGACTCATTTGCGATGTGATTTGAAAACGACTAGGAGAAAATTGAGAACGGCTTGGAACACTGTTTGCCGTTTTGCCGACCGGCTTTTTTCAAGTTTCTACGTGAGTTGCCATGAACACAACTAGCTCATGAGTTTCTTTGTGGGTGATTTTGTGGATCCGATTTTGTTTGACTTCTAGGGCAAGAATAAGCTTGAATGATGTCTCATTTTAAAGCTACATCTTCCTAGAATCTGTATTCACTCCAGACGATGCGAGTTGCCATGATTGGGAGAAAATTGAGAACGAGTTGGAATTGCGGACCGGCTATTTTTACCGCTTCGATGCGAGTTGTTCAGTTTCATTTGGTGATTTTGTTTGACTTCTAGGGCACGGATAAGCTTGAATAACATTTCATTTTAAAGCTACAGCTTCCTAGAATCTGTATTTAGACTTATTTGCGATTCCTTGTGAACACGCTGTGAAAAAATTGAGAGCATGAGGTTTAAGCCGAAGTGCTTTGTCGTTTTGCCTGTGGATAAACTATTGTTTCGCTCTTTCATTCCATTCCTGGTTTTACGAGACTTTCACACTTGAGAGATCGGCTTGGGACTAGCAACTCCCAAAGCTGATTTATTTAAGCCAATCGTAGGACAATCCTCTAATCATTAATATTTTATTTAGCTGACCTTAATGCCTTCCAAAATCTCAAAGTGTCCCACTAACAAAGCCCATTCTGGGCGATGTCGGTTTGGTTGCGAGGCACGAGTAACCAAACCAGTTAAAAGCGGAATAATTATACAGAACTCCCACTTCCCAACTACTCTAGTTTAGTTTAGGAAGAAAATTGGAGGGACCACAGACGAAATGATAAAAAACCGGATCTCCTCGGGTGTAGGGATCTGGTCAGCAATATATATATAAATAGACAAGAAAGGAAAGGCTGATTCAACGGTAGAGAGTTTTTCTTCCAATATTTCGATCGGCATGGCCGATCTTCTTCGGGGAAAGAGACTTACAATGTATCTAATAAACTAGAACCTTTACGAAATAATACATGAATTATGAATTGCACAATCTTATGATAAAACACATATAGACCAATGAAAAGAAGGTGGAGAGTTACATATAATATATGAAACAAAAATAATTTTAAAAAAAGTGACGTGATGATGATTGTGAAATACAAGTTAAGTTTCAACACGTTTATTCATACCTAGAGGTTCAAGAGTTTGACCTCTATCGATAATATAAAAATATCTGCGTTACGCAGTTTAGCAGGTATTTGTTTTCTGCACGTTCCATCATCGGAATGTTCATTATGCACATTGCGTTGTTCAACAGTTACGTAATAATGCGATGTGCATATGAGTATATAAGTAGCTTAACGAGTAAGTGTTCTTTCTTCGGTCTGTGAAAGCAACTGACTCCATACTTCAGTTATTTAATTTCAAGATGAGCGACGGAGAAGACCAACATCATAGTCCTAACCACGATCCGAGACATGGAAACCTGGATACAGCTACCGATATCGCTATCCAGTCTGCTATTAGTTCTTCAATAAGTGCCTTAACGGATAACCTGACGCAAGTTATTGAGTCTAGACTAAACAGCTTCGCTAAACGTTTTTCTGAAGAGACTTGTTCGACGGTGGAACACGCGGTCAAAAAGGCTCGCCTAGACAATTACAGTTGTAAACGTAAAGGAAACCAGCACCAATTCGACCACGCTCAACAAGTCTTAGGCCAGCTCGACGAAGCCTCTCAGGCGCTGAAGGTTAAATCTTACGAGAAAGTTAAGCGTGCATTGGAAGAAGGTACGGAGTTAGTAGTTAAGAGAATCAAAGCTATTAAATTGGCTGATAAAAGTGAATTTGGGTGGCTAACAGTCGACGAGTACTTGTCGGACGAGTTGGCTTCGGATACCGACGACGAGAAAAGAATGTATCGTTCAGAGAGGAGAGCGGAGAAGAAGGTGAAAGATAAGAAGCGTATTCGTTTCAACCAGAAAAAAGGGAGAGCTAGTTCTGCCTTTGCATCTTCACCGACGTATCAAGATAACAGGCCAGCTTATCGCACGGATAGCAAGCCAACGCGTCAGATTGGGCCTTGTTTCAAGATAAGTATTTTTACTCTTGACTTATCACTGCACTTTACAAGCTTTGTTTAACCTTCGGAATTATGCGTTGCTGACAGACCATAATCCAATATACTCAATGAATCCGGTCTATTGTCCTTATCATTTCGTAGTTAGTGCAGAATATAAAAATATCTGCGTTACGCAGTTTAGCAGGTATTTGTTTTCTGCACGTTCCATCATCGGAATGTTCATTATGCACATTGCGTTGTTCAACAGTTACGTAATAATGCGATGTGCATATGAGTATATAAGTAGCGTAAGTCTGTGAAAGCAACTGACTCCATACTTCAGTTATTTAATTTAATTTAATATAACTTTGTTATATATTTGTTCCTTATATAGTGCGGGGAGTTTGGACACTTAAATGCCACATGTAGAAGAACCACTACTACTGCCAGGAGTAATGGCTGCCGCCTTTGACTAGAAGCTGATTCGTCGACCGTGGAAGATTCACAAAGTCAAGTTGAGTGTAACTTAGACTTGTTCCATTCTTGTGATTGTGACGAATTCAGTGTTAGTAACACTAGTCAAGGTGATAAAGGTCGTTTGATGGCATTTGTGAATGAATGGCTCGGATTCGTAATTAATACCATTTCAATGAAGTTCCAGATACCTGAAAAGAAAGTTTCCAAGCTTAAGAGTCTTTTAGATGCAGCAATACGAGACGGCCATTCGACATTCCGAGATTTAGCCAAGATTGCAGGCTCTATTATATCAGTGGCTTTAGCAGTCGGTCCGATTTCTCGTCTTTTTACAAGGCAGATGTACCTTTCTATCGAATCTAGATCAGCATGGGACCATACCCTGCATTTTTCACCAAGTCTCTTAGAAGAGCTAAAATTTTGGTATCAGAACATTGACTCGCTGAACGGCTATTCTCTTAGACCTCCACCCGGGGCCCATACAATCATATTTACTGATGCTATAGTGACATAGCATTTGGAGGATTTTCGGCTTCATTAGACGGTACTGTAGTTAGCGGCATGTGGACAACTGATGATATTGGCCAAAGCTCGACATATCGAGAACTGAAAGCTATTTATAACGTATTGTTATCTTACGTCAAACAGTTGCAACACACAAGAGTTAAGTGTTTACAAACAACCAAGGCGCCGCTAGAATAGTTTCTATCGGAAGCTCCAAGGTTGAGATCCAGTCGCTCGCCTTGGATATTTTTTATCTTTGCTTAGCGAACGGTATTGTTCTTGAAGCGCAGTGGATCCCTAGATCTTGCAATGACAGAGCAGATCTTCTCAGTAGGTTCATCGATAAGGACGACTGGTCCGTCAATCCATCTGTGTTCCGAGTGATAGATGCGAAATGGGGTCCCCACACTTTCGACCGGTTTTCGGCGTATTACAACGCCAACTCGCAAGGTTTAATTCTAATTTGCGTTTCCGGGTTGCAGCGGAGTAGACGCCCTGGCTCAAGATTGCGGTGACGAAAATAATTGGATTTGTCCACCAGTAAATCTTGTAGTTCAATCAGTTCGAGCTCTCGTGTCCTGCTCTGGACACGGTACTTTGATTGTTCCTGAATGGCCATCTGCTTATATTTGGCCTTTTTTGCATAGCAGTTCAACTCAATTTCAGACGTTCGTTAAAGAGGTATTCGTTCTCCCTAGGATCAACGATCTGTTGTTAGAAGGTCAAGGACAGAGACAAACTTACCAGACTCATTCCTCCGTATTCTGCGGTTGCCCGAGATTTAACATGCTAGCTCTTCGGCTATTATTCCGGCTTATAGTACGAGGTACCGTGACTTTACGCAATTTAGGTACCTTTTTTAGTACGAATTTCACCAATTTTGGCGCGTTACTTCACGCTAGCTGTCGCCTTCCGACATACCACTTAGATGCGTTATATCGGCTATTTAAGTGTGAAAACTATACTTACGTTTTTACATACGGTCACACCTTTTAGGTGAGTAGTACTGATCGGCCATTTTTAACGATTCATCATTGGATGTGTAAATTGCTATTGCCTACGGCTGCACCACTTAGGTGCGTAGTATTGGCCATTGTTTATGATGTCACCATTTAGGTGTGTAAATTGTTATTGCCTACGGCAGCACCACTTAGGTGCGTAGTATTGGCCATTGTTTATGATGTCACCATTTAGGTGTGTAAATTGTTATTGCCAAGGCAGCACCACTTAGGTGCGTAGTATCGGCCATTGTTTATGATGTCACCATTTAGGTGTGTAAATTGTTATTGCCTACGGCTGCACCACTTAGGTGCGTAGTATTGGCCATTGTTTATGATGTCACCATTTAGGTGTGTAAATTGTTATTGCCAAAGGCAGCACCACTTAGGTGCGTAGTGTCGCCATTGTTTATGATGTCACCATTTAGGTGTGTAAATTGTTATTGCCAAAGGCAGCACCACTTAGGTGCGTAGTATCGGCCATTGTTTATGATGTCACTATTTAGGTGTGTAAATTGTTATTGCCTAGGCAGCACCACTTAGGTGCGTAGTATCGGCCATTGTTTATGATGTCACCATTTAGGTGTGTAAATTGTTATTGCTACGGCAGCACCACTTAGGTGCGTAGTATTGGCCATTGTTTATGATGTCACCATTTAGGTGTGTAAATTGTTATTGCCTAAGGCTGCACCGCTTAGGTGCGTAGTATTGGCCATTGTTTATGATGTCACCATTTAGGTGTGTAAATTGTTATTGCCAAGGCTGCACCACTTAGGTGCGTAGTATCGGCCATTGTTTATGATGTCACCATTTAGGTGTGTAAATTGTTATTGCCAAAGGCAGCACCACTTAGGTGTGTAGTATCGGCCATTGTTTATGATGTCACCATATAGGTGTGTAAATTGTTATTGCCTACGGCTGCACCACTTAGGTGCGTAGTATCGACCATTGTTTATGATGTCACCATTTAGGTGTGTAAATTGTTATTGCCTACGGCTGCACCACTTAGGTGCGTAGTATCGACCATTGTTTATGATTCACCATTTAGGCGTGTAAATTATATTATTCGCAACACCACTTAGGTCAACACATAGTTAAACCCATCTTGAGTTTCTTTTTTAATTTGCAGACGTGTTACAATCCGGAATCTGGAACGAAACGACGTTCTTGGTAGATCCATCCTTGCGGAGCAAGGTCAAAGACCTTTTTGAATTACAGTTAGACTCCAAAGCTTCATCCACGGTTCAGAAGTACGGAGTTGGCTGGTCTAGATGGCGTACATGGGCTACATCCAAGTTGGGCGTTCCAGTTATTCCTGCAAAGCCTCTACACATAGCACTTTTTATTACAGAACTTTCTCAACTTGCAGTCCAAAAAGGGACAGGGATATCTTCTATAGAATCTGTTGTCTATAGTATTAGATGGGGTCACAATTTAGCTGGATTCGAGCAGCTTCCAACTAATCACCCCTTAGTCAAATCAACCTTAGAAGGCGCAAGGAGAAAGCTTGCTCGTCCCATACAGCCTAAGGAACCCCTTACGAGAGAGACAGTAGAGTGCATCGCACAGCATTACGCTACCTGCAATTCCCTCGCTGGCATTCGTTTTTTATTCGTACTCTTGTTAGGCTACGCTGGGTTTTTTCGTATCAACGAAATCCAAAATTTAGTACTGAAAGATGTAGTTATCTACGATGAACATATGTCTGTGTACATTTCTAAGCGCAAAAACGATCAGTACAGGGAAGGACACACCTCTTTATTAGCTAGGTCTGGGAAGATTACATGTCCCGTATCTATTACGGAGAGGTTAATCCAGCTTTTACCGGCTCAACCTAGTCCATGTTTACCAATTCTTAGGCGCATCGTTAAATCTAAGTCTAGAGAGTATTTTCATGGAAGTAAAGGTATATCTTATACTACCCTTCGGGACGAATTCAAGAAACATGTTAAACCCTTTGTAAGCGATATTGCTAATTATGGCACACATAGCATCAAATCAGGCGCTGCCTCCAATCCTGCATGCAGGAATATAAGCGGCAATTTATTGGATATGCACGCTGGCTGGAGGTGTGGCTCTACTAAGTACAGATACATCCAGCATACAGTTAGTGATCGTTTAGCGGTTTCTAAGGCAATCGGCCTATAATTATATTAATTGTACGCATAAAACCGCTAAATTAAAGTTCTGTCGGGGGACAACAGCTGTGCCTTGGCCCCGACCCAGATTTCCTTCTATTACCTTTGTACTTTCCCCAAGTGGTTTTTAGAAGGTTGGAGGTTTTTTCTGGCCTCCCTGGTACAGCTGGAAATATTTAAGTCTATTGTAACATGTCAATACAATAATTGTATTTTACTATTTAATTTATGTAATTCCTGTAATATGCGTTGCTGACAGACCATAATCCAATATACTCAATGAATCAGGTCTATTGTCCTTATCATTTCGTAGTTAGTGCAGAAGATACGCTTCTCGCGCTTTGCGTATACTCTCTCGCTGAGAAAAAAACAAGTTCTAGTGGAATTAGCTGCATATCAGTAGGTGAATGATTGTTAGTTAGAAAATGTTCTGAAACGGCAGTAGGCTTGGATGTGTGAGAAGGATTATCTACTGTACGGCGGTGTTCGTTAAAGCGGTCTTTAAGGCGGCGTTTGGTTTCTCAGATATATTGAACGTTACAGCGTTTACATTGGACCATGTAAATTAGGTTTTTGGAATTACAGTTAATGTGGTGTTTAATAGCTCTTAATTCGCCAGTAGAGTGGAAAGTGTAATTATTTAGACCATTTTCAATGTATTTACAGCTTAAACAATTAGTGCCACAACGAAAAGAACCGGGAGGATCGTTATTAGGTTTGTTAGTTGTTAGTTGAGCTCTGACTAAAATATCACGAAGGTTATTATTACGTCGATTGATAAGCGACTAGAGGTACAGATGTAAATATATTTTTGCATCGATTAGAAGACAACAATATGTTAAAATGTTTGTGCATGATAGGCCGGAGAACAAGAAGGTAAAGCAGGGTTATAAGTTATAACGAGCGGTACTCGGTTAGATTGGTTGTTAGTTTGTTTGGGCTCTAGTGCTTCGGCACGGGTTATGTTATTGACACGATCTATTTCTTTGTTAAGAAAATTACGGTTATATCCTCGTTTATTGAGATACGATTTAAGTTCATTAGTGCGTGAGATGAAAGTTTCATTAGAAGAACAGATGCGACGAAGTCTGAAGGCTGGTTCACATATAATCGCCCCGATCGCCCGAATCGCTTGAAATAGTGCGCGGGCGATCCGGGCGATTATATGTGAACACACGTTTTAAGTTGTGGGACGATCCAGGCGATCGGGAAGATCGCGATCGCCACCGATCGGCCCGATAGAACACTGCTCTATCGGGGCGATCGGTGCGATCGAGAAAAAGCCACGAGCAATCGTGAGCGATTATATGTGAACATGGCCAGGCGATTCGGACGATTCGGACGATCGAAATATGTCCCAAAATGCACTGCATGTACCCAAGATGCATTATTCTCACATCCAAACATTGTTATCTTCATTTAAAAATGGCGGCAAGTAGCGAAGACTTTAACACCGCATTATTTATGGCAGAAGTTCAGAGATACGAATGTTTA
Organism: Actinernus sp. WN-2022; assembly: GCA_030867875.1. Lineage (NCBI taxonomy): Eukaryota > Metazoa > Cnidaria > Anthozoa > Actiniaria > Actinernidae > Actinernus > Actinernus sp. WN-2022. The sequence continues at coordinate 128,743,104 of JAOWCC010001634.1, read as the reverse complement.
TATAACAAATATTCCAAAGACTACAAGAACAAGTTTGTAAGATTGAACTGCTGGAAAAAACATGGAGAGAATTTTGGTAAATAAGCAGTAAATAACAAGCACACTGTTATTTTCAGGGAGTTATTTTTACTCCCCTAGGGGGGTTAAAATAACTCTAGAAAATGGAGTAGCTTTTGTAGAGTTGTTTTCACTCCAATAAAGGAGTTAATTTAACTCACACATGGAAGTTGAACGTTACTCAACGCTCCACTGGAGTCAATTTGACTCCCCCATAAGAGTTATTACAATACTTAAACATTTAACTCCAATTTAGGAGTTGTTTTAACTCGTGTGGTTTCAGACATATAGTTGAAATAACTCCCACTTTGGGGTAAAATTTAAGGGGTTAAAATCACTCATCCGAAGGAGTTGAATTAACTCTTCCTTGGAGTTAACTAAAATCTCTTTGAAACCACATAGGCATGAAGTCTGGTGTCATGAGCTGATTCCTATGCAGTTGACCGCATCGATCGAGTAGGATACCCGAGTGAAAAAACACATTGGGGCTCAAAAGCATCTTTCAGATGTACTTTGTTCAGAAAATGTATTAAAATTTGATAAAACTTTTTCAGAGTTGAGAACGAGCCCCTCAAAGTTGGCCCCGCGAAGTCCTGGTCGCCGCCATTTTGTTGACATTAATTCCTATGACGTTTTTTACGTCACTTCGTCCCACTGGAGTCTTGCGGCTAAGGGACGGACCATTAGCAAAGTGATGGGGGGGGGGAGGGGTGGGGGAAAAGCCAAAAAAATATTTATTTCCAGAAAACAAAATATTGCCAGCTGAAGATTGGTGTGTCATATTTTTTTTATTATCACATTACGGCAGCATTCCTCCATAATTATCAGAGTAATATGCAAATATTAAATATATGCTTAATATCTTTGCTCAAATTGACCTGCATTAGCCATATTGCCTATTTGAGGCATGCAAGCAATACATTTTAATACTAAACAAAATACAGATCTTTAAACCAACCTTGAATATTAAACAGGCTTCAATGACGAGATCCTATCTATCAACTACTATGATACTTGGTATTTTAACATTTCAAATGCTATTCTTTTTGATACAGTTTGTTATATATGTTATATGTTTTTTATATTGACTGTTCCTGTAATTCAGTTCTCAACTGCAAGAGGTCCAATATTAAAACACGTATTATTATTGTTACATTATTGTTTTTCATCACAAACAAAATTGATATGTTGCAAAAAAAATCACCTTAAAAAATATATATATATTCCCAGCGATCAAATGAAAAAAATAAATTATTCCACTTAAAGTGGCCAAAAAAAATAAAAAAAATCATCTTCGAAACTCACTGATGTTTTAATAATCCATCGTTTCTTAGCAAATTGTGAATAATAGTTGGCGAGATGAGCCACAGGAAGCCCGAGCTAAATGTAAACAAACCTGAGCCACAGGAAACCCGAGCTGTATTATGAGCGCGCGCTAAATCAACACATACACGGCAGAATCAAGTGAAAAGGTATTTTATTTCACAATTTGCTAAAAAATTATGGATTAAAACATCAGTGACAAATACACAAAATAGGAGGATGGTTAGCCTGTGGTACAACCGTGCCTCCTGATACACAAGTAGAGACTGGTAACTACAGTACTGTAAATCGGTCAGCGGCAACGTTCGTGAGCATATCAAGTTTCGGCGGGCAAACGAACTTCAACGGTTTCACGACGAAGCACTTTGTGAGTTGTCTTTTCCTATAAATTCAATGGATTTACAGAAGGTTGGCTACTTAAAGAGTTTTGGAACCAAGCTAAGAACTCATCAAGACGTCGTGTGGACCCTGGATGGGCTATTTATGGACTGGTATCCGTGGAGGAAAACGAAACACTAAAAACAGTTCGAAGATGATACGACGGTAAGCCTTCTTCATCACTCCATCAGTTTTAAAGTAATTCCTAATTTACGTACAAGTAGATATGTTGACCAGTAGGTCCCTTAATAATGCTAACAAAAATTAAATGACTATGGACGAACTAACTATGCAATAAACGTATATACATGTGGCCAGAGACGGCAGAGTCCAACTGCTGCAAAGCTCTCTCACCTTGCTTGACGAGCAGAGGAGTGAAAACATGAAGTCTCATTACAACTTAAATACACATCGGCGACTCGAATTAACCATCTAGTTACAAGCTTAGGACATTGCGTTGTGTTTGAGTATATTTCTCAGTTAACAAGGACGTTTTTAGTATAACACTAAGCGAGTAAATAATGATAAGAATAACAAAACCTCGTGTCTCAGCTCTACCCAGAAGTCTTCGCGGGCACCGATATGTTAATCATATGATAATTTCCAGCCCATACTTTCGGTAAGCTACTAATAGACAAAATAACAATGTCAGGGACAATGGCCACATGCAAATAAACTTAATATACATTTGACTACAATCAGTATCTCAAGGATCAAGTAAAAATCACTTGCAATTAATCTAACATTTTAGAACAAAATTCAGCATTATCTTTCTATCAGAACCTGTTGTTCTAAGATGTTTTCAAATGGATTTGTAGGCTAGATTGCAGAATACCCCCCCCCCCCCCCCCCTGAAGTACATACATGTAGGTGTTGACGCCAACATTGATGCGTTGACATCATACATGTTGCTTCGTTCTACTACCGTGAGCAGAGACTCGTTAACACCCAGACATATCTCTCTAGAGAGAACCATATATGGACTAACACATTGGCATGTTGGCGTCTCCACCTAACATACTTCAGTGGGGAGGGGGTATTCTGCAGTTGCTCCGATTTGTAAACTAAACTTTTATTTGAATACTCTATGGCCCACTTTAGTGCCAACAGTTTGAATTTGTAAACCAGCCATTGGTCTTGGTGAATCCATATATTTTCGGGATGGCATTTTGCAGCACCATTTGTGAGTTGAGTTTGTTGGTGTTTTGCCTTTGCTCCAAGTATTTTTTGGGGGATTCTCCATTTTTCCTCCCTCCATAAAAACCAACACGCTAAATTCCAATTCAATCTGTGATTTAGCCGGGTCCTGGCTTAGATCATCCCCATGGTTGTTCCAGGTCCTGTTACAAATTCAAGGTTATTTTTATCTGTCAACATGCACCTCTGTAGTTTTTTGCACAGTCGACTGTTTTTTTGGCTGAATAGGTAAATGTTGAAGACTGCATTTATGTAGGCTGGACTCCTTTGAGAACTTCGGTTGGCCTGCATAATCATTAAAAATATTCTTGGCTTCATGTTCAGTCCTGATTTATAATAGCTACATGTACAGACTGTATATACATGTAATCTGTATGTTGAAGCTTAATATTGCATAATTGTTTACATTTGTCTATCAGTTGTTTGCTAGTAATTATTTATTTATTTAGAAAAAGTGTTTATCTTCAGGTCATTTCATGACTAAGATTCCAGACAAGTGTAATCTTTAGAATTTGGATTTTTGTTTTAATTTCTCAATTAAATTAACATTAGACACTTTCTTTGTTAGTGGGGCTTCCAGTGGCAACACAAACAACTCGAAAATAAAATTAAAATTCTTTATCAAAATAATGTAAATTAAGTGGCTAAAGCACTGCTAACAGTTGCACTCTTCCTTTTTTCAGCATATGTGTATGCCAGAAAAGCGAAGATAGATCATTCCAGGACTGGTAGGCATATGCGTACAGTATGGAATGCACTTACATGTAGCAACAAAATTGATGGTTTGCTGAGTACACATGGGAGAAGACCACAGATAAGACTTATAAAAACATAAACTAGTCTTTTCACTGCGGTTTGGAATGTTGTCAATCATGCCTATCCTGTTTCGTAGCTGTTGCTTTTGGCTGTTCCTAGTATTACATGTAATTGGAAGAGAACTTGTCCATAAATTTGGGATGAAACTAAGACTTTCTACTACTTCTATTTCAGAATGTTCATAAATATCACCCACTCAGTGTTTTTGTAGTCCAAAACAAATACAAATTCCATGTGAGGGAGGCTCAATACTGCAGAACAATGGAATTTATCATACTTTTTACACATCATTTTGGGCTCAAAAGCATCTTTCAGATGTACTTTGTTCGGAAATTAGAGTAGATTTGAATTGATATGGCAGGGCAATTTTGTACTAGAACAAAAATATGATGAAGACGATATCATGAGAGAAGTTCAGAAGACTGGTAGGACGAAGAAAAGCGTGTGGAAGGCGAGAATATCAGACGAACAACAAAAGGCGACTACCGAGCTAGTGCAAAACTGGTGTTGTGCTACGATGTAAAGATTTGCTGTGTGTCTTTGTATGGAACTTGCCATCCCCTAACTGTCAACATTTGGGGATTTTGTCGTTCTAAAGTGTTTGATTTTCTAGTGATTCTCAATTGGAAAATAATGTTCTACTGGAGTCGTAAACTACACTTGATCCGAACTTGTCAGCCTTAAACGCAAGACTAAGGTACATTATGACAATATTGATATTGGCATTGCTTTCGAAAATTATGTATTATTGGAGCTATATAATATGAGTTATCCGGTTTGATCTGTACTGACTGCAACTGAAACGAAACACCTGAAAAGTTAAAACCTCCCTGTAAAACCGATCATAACTAGCCCAACATAACAGAATATAGGCAATGACACAAGAATGATACACTCAGAGCAATTTTCTTGCAAAAACAAGCATTGGCGCGATCAAGTCAGCATGTTTGTGGTGGAACTTGGTGCGCGCTGTTTACAGCACATCAGTTAGGTAAACAAAATTAAAAATTGTGGCTTGCTACACCCTGATTATCTCTCTGGGTCAAATTAAACAAGTTTTGATTGCTATGCCGATATCAATATTGTCAAAATCTACCTTTAGTCTTGTGTTTAAGGCTGACAAGTTCCATACAAAAAAAAAACAGTGAATCTTTACATCATTGCACAACACCAGTTTTGCACTAGCTCGGTAGTCGCCTTTTGTTGTTCGTCTGATATTTTCGCCTTCCACATGCTTTTCCTCGTCCTCCCAGTCTTCTGAACTTCTCTCACAATATCATCTTCATCATATTTTTGTTCTCGTACGAAATTGTTCTGCCATATCGATGAAAATCTACTCTAATTCCTAGCGTGTGAAAATTCTACAAAGAAAACAAGTCTCTACAAGTTAGCCGCAAGATTCCGGTGGGACGAAGTGACGTAAAAAAAACCGTCATGAATTATACATGCATGTCAACAAGATGGTGGCGTCCAGGTCTTCACAGGTCCAACTTTGAGGGGTTCATTCTCACTCTGAAAAAGTTTTATCAAATTTTAATACATTTTATGAACAAATCTGAAAGATGCTTTTAAGCCCAAATGTGTTTTTAACTGGGGTATCCCTTTAACAAGTAATAGCATGGGTCCTCGTAAAATAATTATTAAAGTTAAACTTGGCTGAAAAACAATGTTTGTTCTCAAGTGTGTGTTTGTACATGCCTAAATACATTGCTGTCTGTCTCCAGCAAATTGTACACTACATGTAGATGTCATTTATGCACCAATCTTCCTGTCGATAAAAGTCATTTCAATATCCTGCACCCTGCCAACTTGGATCATGCTGTCACAGTGTTGCCACTATTGTTTTCTGACAATTGGAACAACACTGTGACATAAAATCCAAGATGGCAGCATAGAGCAAATTCAAATGAGTGTTATCGACAGGAAAATCAGTGCATAAATGACATCTAGTGTACAATTTATTGGAGACAAACACAGAAACAGACTTGTATGTTAGGCATGTATAACAATCATTTGAGAGCAAACATTGTTTTTCAGCCAAGATTCCCTTTAAGGATTAATTTCACTTTCATTAATTTTCATAAATTTTGATACAATAGCTCTGATCACTGCATGACTTAAAAAAAATTGTATTAACTTTCAAAAACATGTGTGAAATTAATATTTAATTTTACTGGTTCCCTGAGCCAGTAAGGATTTCAGAAATGAGGCTCTTAAACACGAAGTTCCGGTATAAAAAGGGGAGCCCAGGGGTTTGTCACCCTTCAGTTGTCAATCAGCCTTTGTGGAGTGAACATTAGCCTGATTTTCAGACGGTCGAGGGCGTCCGCTCACTTCCTCCCACCTCCCCGTCTGATGGATTTTGGCAGAAACAGTGTTCCTGACGTCATTTCATTTCGACCAATCAGAGCCAAGGTTTTATTTTTAGAGAACTTAGGTATGCGTGGAATGTCCAGTGGAGCCTGCATGAAGGACAAGCCAAATGGCGGACGATACAAATGGACTTGATATGGCTTTGGAGAAAGCATGCCTAACTTACGGAATTTCTGAATTATTTCCTGAACAGCGAAAGGGAATATTACCCCTCGTTTCCCGGAAGGACCTTGGCCATCACAGCTGTATCTATAGGCGACGACCAGGTAGAGAATCAAAAATTATGTAGCCTTCTAGTCAACTCGCCAGAATCACACACACTTTCCTGCACTGCAGAATATTCTTATGTTTTACAGCTTCAAACTTATGTCGATTTCTCAGAACTAACCCTAACCATATCCTGTTTGAGCTGCTATGTTTTTTTGGGCAGCAGGAACTTTTTAAATATAATTTTTCATACAGTAACTACCGGATTTGTTGTACTTTACAATTTGTCAAAATCAAGACTGTTCAAAATTATGATAACATAAATATTTAGGCAAATGTAATCCAACTTTTACCATGACATATTCACTATATATGTTCACTCCTGTAAAAAAATCATGCCATTCCATGAAAGATTTAGTCCTTAAGGCGAAAAAGCTAAGAAATTTCAGCTTAAAGTGTGTATTTTTTTTTGCAAACATTAATAATTGCCCAAATGTCGTGAAACTATTACCATGATACACTCAGTATGTGTGTTCACTGTTGTAAAAAAATCATTACATTTCATGAAATATTTGGTCTTCTAAATGCCAACATGGCATACAAAGCGGTCGAGGAAGTTAATGATTTTCCAAAACCTGTAGCTAGTAGATTCATAAACATCGCGATATCGATAGCGCTTCCTATCAGATTTTTCCGATAAGTTTGAAGCTGTAGAACATATTCTGCAGTACATGAAAGAGCCGTGATTCTGACGATCTGTAGAAGACTACATAATTTCTCCTCTCTCGATTCTCTACCTGGTCGGTCATTGCCTTATAGATACAGCTGTGGTAGCAAAGGTCCTTCCGGTAAACAAAGTATAATAATGCCTTTCTCTGTTCGGGAAAAAAATCAGAAATGTTGAAAGTTTTGCACGCTTTCTCCAAAGCCATATCAAATCCGTTTGTATCGTCCGCCATTTGGCTTCACCTTCATGCAGGCTGCACTGGACATTCTATGCATACCTTGATTCTCTAAAAATGAAACCTTCACTCTGATTGGTCGAAATGAAACAATGACCAGAACACAGTTTCTGTCGAAGTCCATCAGACAGGGAGGTGGGAGGAAGTGAGCGGACGACCGACCGTCTGAAAATCAGGTTAAGTGAACAACTATGTGATGCTCCGCTTGAGTGCTACCTACTGATTGCTTATCGCGTGAAATTCAAATGAAACAAATGTTTAACTTCAGAGTAAGGGCTACAAAGTTCGTAAACAGCAATAAAATACCATTGGAAGTCATAAATGGACAACTATCTTCCCTATGGTCACTTTTTTTATGGCTTGTTTAATTTGAAACATTAAAAATCTCGAATTTCAAAGGAGAAGCTGATATGCTCGCTTGCTTTCTTCACTGCTCATCAATTCGAATTTTGTTATTTCCAGCTCGCCATGCGCGAAAAGAGGAGGGGCTAACCTATTTATACTGGAACTTTGGGTTTAACAACAAAAATATCATTATTATTTTTATGGCTAAATTTGAAATAAAGCCTGGGTATTTGTTTAAGAAAATACAGAGTTACTTGAATTACTGCAGAGGTTACATGACTAAAATGTATTGCAGTACATGTTCATGTAAGTTGTATTTTCTCAAATATAAGCCCCTGGCATTTATTCATAAAATTAGACTCTGGACCAGGGTCCAGTTGTTCAAAGGATGGATCATTGTTAACTTTATCCACTGAATAAATTGGTATCCAGTGGATAAAATAAGCTACTTTGGTTTATACTTAATATCCACTGGATAAGGATTTATCCAGTGGATAAAGTTGTTCAACCTTTGAACAACTGGGCCCTGGCATTTATTTGAACCTGCCATTTATTTGCGACTCATGCAGTATTTTTCATTTTCTTTACCACTCATTTTTGTAGGCCTTTGAAAACCAGGAACATAATTTAGTCAGTCGCATCTTTCCGTAGTCTCCCTCGAAATCATTCTTAGGGTTGTCACGCAAATGCTAGCCCCACTAACGGCTGCTTACACCAGCCAGACATACCATTCCAACTGCATGGCCAATCAGAATTCAGTTCTCAGAATCAAAAAACCACTCGTTCCAGAACTTTCTGATGGGAAATCCAGGAAATCAAATATTAGAGGCTAAATTTTATATGAAATCGGATCAAATAGTTTTGTATATATTCTGTTCTTAGTTTTTCTCAAGAAAGCAGATAGAGTTTAGAAGAAATTGTTCGTTTTGAAAGTGTTGATATAAGCAAACCGTTGCTGTTCAACCCTTGTTATGTTATAACGGTCTTGATTGGCTTATACAAACAATCAGGAATGGAATGTCTGGCTGGTGTAAGCAGCCGTTAGTGGGGCTAGTGCTTGAGTGATGACCCTAGGACTGGCTGTGAAGGAGACTTATTCCTCTGTCTATAATATTGAATGGGAAGTAAACAGTAGAAATGAAACTGGTTCATATAAAATGGTATATTGACAATGCTTCATTCAAGCTGGGTTTTCAATAAGCATTTTGGTCTCGAATAAATGCTGGGCGCACAAATGTAAGTTATGTCTATTTTTTTAGCAGATTGCATTATCCAGATATAATAATACTTGAAACACTTCTTGATCATGGTGTAAGGATACAATGAGTGTAAAGATTCTATTAGTTTTTTCACTCCAATGTTTAAGTTTTATTGTTCCTACTTGCTGTTTTATTCATACAAAGTGCTGGAAGTCATTCATGTAGAAAACAAACATTTAAAGTGTAAATATATTAAAAGAACAATAAAATATGAATGTAATGTACATCAGATTCCTTGTTTTGCATATAGTAAGTAAAATGTCAGAGTTAATTCCACCCCTTATGGGTGAGCTGATTTAACTCTTTGGGGGAGTCGGAAATGCTGGAGTTAAAACGACTCCAAAAAGGGAGTTGTCCTATACCTATTTTACCTACTCCATATTTAGGGTTAATGTAACCCCCAAATAGAGTTAATTGTACTCCAATAGAATAGTCCTATTGACTCTCCAGCGAGAGTTAAAGCGACTCCATGAAGGAGTTAAAAATACTGGAGTTAAAATGACCCCAAAAAGCGAGTCGTCCTGTACCTTTTATTTTTACTCCCGTTTTGGAGTTGAAATAACTCCCTGAAAATAACAGTGCAATAAGCTGTTCTCTTCGATTTTCTGCCGCCATTTTGTGTCAATATGGCGCGAAAATACATCTCGGGTCCAGGAATGGCCGTGTGAAATTGAACTCACATGCGATCAGGTGCGATCATATGTGAACAGCGAATCGCTCGGATCGTCTCGATCGCTTGCACATTTTTTAACGCGATTCGGGCGATCGGAGCGATTCGGGCGATCGGGGCGATTATATGTGAACCAGCCTTAAGAGCAAGGCTCAAAGGTATGGCGCGTTTGGTGTGGCTAAGATGGCATGAAGAGTGCAAGAGATATTGATGTTTATCAGTAGGTTTAGTATAGAGATCTGTAGCGATGTGACCCGCGTTGTGAAGGCCGACATTCACGTCCAAAAAAGGAATGTTAGAAGAAGAGTGAGAGGAAGTAAATTTAATGGTGGCGTGGATGCCGTTGAGATAAGTGACAAATTCTGTAAGTTGGTCAAGCGTGTGGGTCCAGATTATGAATATGTCGTCAATGTATCTCCACCAACAGTAGGGCTGGTGGGGTGCGCGAGAGAGTGCGTTAACTTCAAAATTTAGCTAGAAAGAGATTAGCATAAGAGGGTGCCATTCTGGTGCCCATGGCGGTACCGTGTGTTGGTAAACAAATGTTTGTTATTAAAATGAAAAATATTCATAGAAAGAATCATTCTGATGAGATCACAAAGAGTTTCAGTGTGTAAAGCAGATTGGTTAGTGCGTTTATTAAGGAAATGGCGACAGGCGTCAATTCCTTCATTATGTGGAATGTTAGTATATATAACGATGATACGTCAAGTGTTACTAGGATAGCATTGTCTGGGAGGTTACCAAGGTTATTGAGTTTATTGAGAAAATGGGATGTGTCCTTGATAAATGATGGAGTTTCGGCGGCAACAAGAGGTTTAAGGTGGTATAGTCGACAAAATGTGAAATACGTTCTGTGGGGTGATTGTTACTGGATATAATGGATACCAGGTTTGTGGATTTTAGGCAATATGTAAAAGCGTCCAGGTTTAGGGTCTGTTTGTACGAGGTAACGTCGAGTGTTTTCATCAATTATATTATCTTGATGCATGCGTTTAATGTATGTCTGTACGCGTTTATTAATGTGGTCGGTAATGTCGTTATCTTGTTCTTCGTAAAAATTAGCGTCACTAAGTTGTCTTACACATTCATTAACGTACGAGACTGTGTCCATAATTACGGTACCCGAGCCTTTATCGGCTGGTTTATTATTAGGTCAGTGCGTCTTTTATGTGTCTGTGAGGCTTGTCGTTCGCGGGGTGTAAGGTTGTCACGAATACGTTTAGGTTTGGTGGTTAAAATGTCCTGTTCTACAGCAGTTAAAAAAGCGTCTAAGGCAGAATCTATGTTAGGAGGTGGAGTCCAATTACTTTTAACGTGGAACGGATTAGGTTCAGTATTAAATGTGTGATCGTGAAAGAACTCTAAGAGGTGCACGTGAAAAATCATGAATGTCAGCTTTAACTTCGGTCCAATTAATATGTTGGGGAGTGGGGCAAAAGGTCAAGCCTCTAGCTAAAAGTTGTAATTCGTCGCTAGTTAGCTGTGTTTTAGAAAGATTAATCACATAATTAGTGTCAAGATGAATGTTAAAATTATGTTTTCTCCAGTAATGTTTGGGATTATGTGGCTTTTTGCGTCTATGGCGTTTGTGAAATGTAGCTGGATTATTAGATGTGGTGCTGGGGTTATTGTGTGGCGAATTAGAAGAATTAGAGTGCGAAGAATACATGGTGCCGGAGCGTGGATTTCTACTTGAGTAAGGTTGATTAGGACGTATACGCAAAGCAAAACAGAAAGCATTCTTACCAATAGAGGATCTCTTCTTATGAAGTTTGGAGGTGAGGTCTGTATCGAGGTTACGTGCAGTTTTTTCAAGGAAGTTAATAATATGTTCGAAAACGTGATAGGGGCAAGTTAAACGTAATTGTTCCTTTATATGTTCGATTCCAATGTTCAAGTCCTTAATAGTAATTTTACATTCTTTGTGGAGTAGTTTAGGAAGTCTATCCTAGCAATCCTTTTCTAGTCAACCTATCCTAGCCTAGAAAGTATCTATTCTAGAAAGTCTAGTTAAACTAGACAACGCCCGCCGCCCACCTCCCGCCACCCTCCTCCTCCTCCTCCTCTGCCTCCTCCTCCTCATTCACCTCCGCCCTCGCTACCACCAAGACTACCTTATTTTCCACTTTCATCTTGTTCACGTCTCAACTTCGAATGGATTCAGAGGCGGCCGGTTCTGACTTTATAGCCGCTCCAAGCAATAGGCTCCTAAAAATAGAAGCATGACCTCATCCACCGAAATAATAGATAATGATCCTCCGCAATTGAAAACAATAGATAATGAATCCTCCGCAATTAATGTATCTCAAGCATATTAAGGCCCGACTCGCCTGTTAATGTGGCATATCTTTTATTTAAAGGGAAGCTTCCATCCAATAGTTATGAAACTCGGTAGGCTGTTTGTTATCGGTATTTGTTACAATATGAACTTCCTGTATTTTTCAAAGTTGTGTCACGTGACTTGAAAACGACCGTTAACGGTTGAAACCTTTAGACAAAAATGGGGTACGTAAAGTGAACTTAAATGAATCTTCTTTCTTCATCGTTGTATGACTCATAATAAGGGCTTGAACACTCCGCCTTTTAATCATGTCCAGATCATAAAGGAAGTAATTAATTAAGGGAAACGGGTCACGTGACATAGTAAATGGTAAAATATGTTATAATATAAATGACGGATACCACATTAGAAGGCGGAACTACAATGCAAATGTCATTTTAAGCAGTGTGGTAGCAAAATAGTCAAACATTTTCTGTGTAAACGTTCCCCATTTCAAGAAACGCGTTTTATGACGTCATCAACTGAGGAATGTCACGTGACACTTGAGGAGACTTCAAAACTGATTAAGAAGTCAAATATTAGGTATTTTTATAGTTTCGACAACTTACATGAAAATATATCGCCTGAGAATCGGAAGATATTTAAAATATCTGCTGGGGGTTTGTTAAGGCCACAAATCCAGGCCTTAAGTTTCTTGAGATTCCTCCGCATTATATGAGAATCCTCCGCACTTTGTGGAAAGACAATCATCCATGAGGTCATCGAAGTAATGTGAGCACCACAAAAATTGACATAACGCCACAAAAATTGACATAACGCCACAAAAATTAACATAACACCACAAAAATTGGGCTTAATTCTGATCACTGCTACTACTTTGAGTAGCCAATCAGAGAGCGAGAAAAGCACTATTCACAGGTGTTGTATATACTAATAAACGTTATTTAACTTTGAACTGATTAGTCTAATTTATGTGAATATTAATAAATTAAGTACCTTGCACTGAATGTAGCTACAGGATCGTACGGTGGTACGTATATACCACTCTCCCAATTTTATCTATCATAACGTGTCTGCTACAAGTTCTGAAGCATATTAAGGACAAACGGAATCTTTCCTAGCCAACAGAACTAGTTTTCTAGAGCCGAAGTGGCGCAATGGTTAGCGCATTGACTTCACGGCACGGATTAAAACAACATGCACTATCGGCAAGTCTATAAATTTCAAGCTAATAAAACGTGGCTTTAAATCACTGACCACCCACTACTGCCGGAGAAGACATCGGCCTGCTGGTGTGATCGCTATCTAGTGAATGAGTACTCAACCACATAACCACATTAATACAACTACCAAACTAACTGTGTATTGTCAATCCTGATCACTATAAAAGACATATATAAAAGACATTACTTTAAAAAGGAAAAACAAAACATTAATTAATGCGACGAAAGGTGAAACCTGATATTCCAATTATATGCAAACATCCATCTAAATAGCATAATAAAATATACAGTAGCCTGTATGACACGTATTTCTCGAAAATATCATTACAATTTATTACTAGAAGCTCCGTGACTCAGTCTAAATTATTAGTACAAGCGACTATACAATGAGATATGGAAGGGTAAACATTGTTTGCTGTTCACGAGTGTGGACAGCTGTATACAGCTATTAAAAAAGGTTGTAGAGTAAAGCCTTAAATCTACGCGACAATACCGAAATGGAGCATGGTATCGTTTCATATATATTGACTACAGTTATGCTACGACCTCCATAGAGATGGTAGAGTTCCTCAGAATGACAATTGTAAAAGTTGTTTGTGTTGTACGTTCAAGTCATGGCTGTCAGGTTTTAGATATTTAGTGATCGCTACACGTGATCCTTTTCGGTCTTGCCATATAGACGTTAAGGCTTTTTATCCGAAACGTGTTTTGAAGAAGCTGTAGATGATGCACCGCTACACGGGGATTGGAGTAGTGATAGGTACTTGCATATACAAATAACGCTTGTTAAACGTTATATCACATCAGTAATAACATCGTGCAGTAGGATTGTTAAAGTCGAGAACTCGACTTTCAAATAACTTGAACGTTGAAACAACATATTGTACAACGTATTGCAAATATTAAAGACCCTGTGTCGGAGCCCATGGTGCTTTGCGCCAATGTTATGATTAGTTTGTTTATCAACGGCCGCATAAATTAAAGGCCTGCTTTTAGGCGAACTAAAATGCTCTCGATTGTTTACAAGTTTCATAAAAGAAGTACACATACACTTTGGATAACGAATTTCATAATTTCTACCGAATTAAAAACCCAATCGAGCACACGAATTTCCCCCGGATTCTTCGAATATGATTTTAACAGTACTTGGCAGGAAGCCAGTTGTTCTGTCTTTATATTCTAATTCGGTATACGAGTGCGACTTTTCACAACTCTACAAGCAAACACATACTCTTGTTACCTTGTTTTCATGTCTCCAGTATTGCTTAGCTGTATTTGAAGATATCTACTTTCCTTGCGAATGATATATGTTGAGTGCAAAATGAAATGTCGTACTCGCATTCGAGTCAAACTCACAGCGAAGTAACAGCTGAACTAGCAACTGAAGACTTTCTGGACGTACTGGAGGATGAAAAAAAAGGTTAAGGACATTGCTTTCTCTGCTAATAAAAATGCAAAACATATACAGATACAGATAAGTAGTAACACCTCAGTGGAGCTTAGCCGTGCGAAATTATAATTACGAATGTTCTTGATGCCAGAAGTGGTTGCTTTGTGCTTTGTATTTCCAACGAAGCCCGCCGGTCCCTTAGTGCAGCAAATCCCCGGGAAACTCACGTAGTAGTCCTTTTGAACCACAAGTGTTCTATTGTAGACGTAGAGAAAGTAAAATGTGGACTGCTGAAGGATTATCTGTCAAGTCGCTTCGCCTTGCTGTCTCGGCCCTTTCTCCGGCATTCCTCTACTCGCCACTCTAGACAGGGATTCGAAGAAATATTCGAACTAAAGTTTCATTTAAAAAAGTATATATACAAAAGTTAAGAAAAAAGAAAGTCAGTTAAGCATATATACCTATCAATAATATATACACGATGGCCCAAACTTGAGATGGATTTCGAAAGATTCGAGAGTCACATAACCAACAACGATCTTTCGGATTTTCGTAGCCTAAGAAAATGATTTGCGCGCGCAAAGCACCATGGGCTCGGACACAGGGTCTTTAACGTCATGTAACTTCCCTTTCTTCAGTTTAGTTTTCATTTCGAAAGGTGATAGCAACTATTGGTACAGCTTCCTGCCTTCTGCTTTTCAGAAAACATCGCCATTTTTAAGACAAAAAATTTAAGACAATTTCGCTTTCATTGTTATTTTCAATTGACAAGCTGTCAATTATTGATATCATCCAATCGTGTTTGGGCAAAATGCAGATTACAATAAGCTAGGGAATAACATGTCTTTCGGAGGATATATTGTTGTTATTTTCAGCCCGCGTAGTACCACTTGTGACCCGAGCGTAGCGAGCACTATAATGGCTGAAACATCAATGTGACCCGATCAAACTCATTTTATTAGTATTATTATTAAAATACAAGGCCAGATAAATTATCGAAGTTTGCCATTTTGGGGCTAATTAGCCAGAAAATGACAACCGAAAATATATGTCATTTCTAAGAGGCATTTGCGGCAAACTTTGAACATCTTTATCTTATTCATCAATTCTACTTAAAGTGCCCCTCAACCCTTTTGCAATTTTTATATATATGAAACTTTGAAAGGTTTTGAGTACTTCTGCGAAGAAATGTTTGGCTTACAGAGGATAGTCTATGTTCTAGGCTTGTTTGAAATGGTGAAAATGTGACCTCTCCTGACCCATTACCGTGTAAGAAAAAGCCTGGGTCGATTCCCTATCTTACGTCATCCAATTCATTCGACTTTGCAATAACTTGAATAAATATTTAGCATTTTGTCTAAAATAGCTGTTTTCTTTACTAACTGAAATCTCACAGACTGTGTATATTCTCTATATATCGATGCTGTTGTGATAGAAAGGCGTCATGGACAATAATGCATTAATGAGGTGACGTAAGATAGGGAATCGACCCAGGCTTTTTCTTACACGGTAATGGATCAGGAGAGGTCACATTTTCACCATTTCAAACAAGCCTAGAACATCGAGTATCCCCTGTAAGCCAAAACTTTCTTCGCAGAAGTACTCAAAACCTTTCAAAGTTTCATATGTATAAAAATTGCAAAAGGGTTGAGGGGCACTTTAAGGTATCAGGAGCCCTTCAAGAGCGCTTCCCGAAAACGTTTAATTGCGCGCGTTAAATTCAAGAAAACTCCTACAAAGTATATATTTTCTGAAAGCTTAATGAACATAGATTGTAGAAAACAGCTTGATTTTCCTTATTATTAAATACTCTTTTATTTATTGTGATTTTAATCCAATTTCACAATACCTTATACCTGGAGCTCCTGTCCCTCAGGAATTGGACGGAATTCCGCGCTGAAACGACCTTCATAAAGTAGAGATATGGATCTAAAAAAGGATGTCTCAGTTTTCTGATATCTTATTCCGTCGCGAAAATAATCAACTGCAAAGATCTGGAACACCTTTTTTAGGGGTTAAAGAAAGAAACGCGAAAGTATCTCGCATGTTACAGAGAATTTCCCGGAAAATTTTGCTGAAATTCGCTGTAACATGGCACAGACATAGTTAAGGAACACAAGAAGACACTGTATAGGTTTTTGTCGAGTTTTATTCAAGATTTACGTTGTACATGGAAAACTAAAAGATATCATACAAATGCTGTTAAATATTATACAGATCCCAAGCTTGGGCTACCTGTGATCAAACCAGTATAATAACTGTTACGGATGATCGTGTTCGGTTTCAGTCGGTTCTTCGTCGGTTCTTCGTGGCGAAGTTTATGGGCACTTGCACTCTTTCAACTTGGAATTGACTTTGCAGAATCTGCAACTTCTGCCCACTGATTATCTTGGTTATAATATGAACCA
Organism: Actinernus sp. WN-2022; assembly: GCA_030867875.1. Taxonomy (NCBI): domain Eukaryota; kingdom Metazoa; phylum Cnidaria; class Anthozoa; order Actiniaria; family Actinernidae; genus Actinernus; species Actinernus sp. WN-2022. The sequence continues at coordinate 128,726,212 of JAOWCC010001634.1, read as the reverse complement.
ACCAAGATCTCTTTCCGTCAGCGGCGACTTTCGTTTCTTCGCGGAAGAAAACGAACATAAGCCCTCCCTTGAATAGCTCAATTCGTAATTTGAAGCTGCCAAATTACTATTAAACTAAATTTTAGATATGATATGATTTCTGTGTGAAACGTAAATGAATATTTGCAACTCAACGGCTTCAAGAGGAGCCAGACGAGTGAGCGTGTTTCGTGTTTTTTCGCGGTTTCCATGAGAACGCTTCACAAGTGCTAATAAACCGATGACAGCCTGCTTTCCCGTCCATATTTTTTTTCGCCGTAATTTCTCGTTGAAAATAAAATGTTTTGAAATTTTATTTTCGCTACTTTGAACATTCTAAAAAATCAATAAGATTTTTTTCACAAAAATTATCGCATAAAGGGCTCCTGATACCTTACAAACTAAATAACGTCTACCTAAGAAGAGGGAAAGCTGATGAAAAATTTGCATAACATTCGATTTTCTTGGTTAAGGGACTCTTTTTAATATGTAAATATGGATTCGTGAGTGCTTTACCAATAAGCACAGATGAATTTTCACGGTGTAATGAGCTAGATCATAACACGATATGTTTATCTTTCTCCTGATGGTAACTTAAAGCCAAATTCAAACCTAACAAAACTTTAATCATATATGTCAGAAAAGACACTATTACCAGGACAGCTGAATTATTACAAAAAAAACTGATTCCAAATGTAAACTTTCCTAAAAGATGGTGATATATTTTGTTAAACAAAGCAGTCGTTTCTACTAGAGCTAGCTATTTCCATCTTCTTATGTTATTTTTAGAGTTTTCTCTACGCGGCTTTGTTTGGCAGGCAAATGTAGTTTTACTGGAAGGCAGAAAGTCCATTAGAAGTCGGTGCTGATAGACTGAGGTTCCATTTCATTCGTTCAGGGCATATTTCTTAAACGTTTATTGCAAGACATAATGCAACCAGCTAAAATTCGAGTGAACGGCACCCACCAACCTCAAATACTAACATTAACAGATTAAAAATAATTCAACTACACTGTTATTTACCTCTACACATACGTTATTTCAATATACAGTCAAACCTGTATATAATCACCCTCTATTAAGCGGCTACTCTGTATTAAGCGGCCAGTAGTAAAAGTCCCGAATTTTCTCCCAGTTAAATACTGTAAACTTTACTTGTATTAAGCGACCACCTGTATTAAGCGGCCGCGGCCACTTTTTAACAGTTCCGTTTATGTTATTTATTGTTACCTTAACCTGTATTAAGCGGCCAAGGCTATTTTTTGCCGCGGAACTTTACTAGGTTCATATTAATGAATACGTTATTTTAACCATTTATTTCACAAACAGTGTCACTTCACATCCATTTTCGCCCAGTTTAATGCTTACAAAGAACTAGCATCGGCGATGTTTAGAGTGAATGACTTACTTTGCCAATTGAAGATCGAAGCGTCTCAGCGACAAACGAGTGTGAAGGACTATTTTAAATCGCCACAGAATGCTCGTAAGTGCTAGAACTGGCCCATGGTGTTATAGGATACACTAGGGATGTACTGTATATAGAACTTTATATGCTCATTTTACCTCTGAAGTTGAACCTCTGAACAACGTTAAACAATATGGATGTTGCCAGTTAACATAATGTTTCCCTGTTATGTTTCGTTCATGCGGCTTTATTCTAGTATTCAACAACTTCGTGGTCTCTGAGATCCTAAATGCGTTATTACATTGTTCAATACACAATAAAAAGTTGATTTGACCACGCCCAATAATTCACTTACTCATTCCCCGAGGGTGGCCGCTTAATACAGGTTTGACTGTACTTGTATTTTTTCCTTTATATCTCAGCTGTATTTACTTAAAACAGACGCTTTCATTAATAGTCCTCGAATATACGCTCAGTTCTCAGTTCCTATAGTACACGCATTGTACTATTCAACAGTTCGATGACGTTTACATGATTACCTGGCGTGAAAAGATCAACGGGATGTCAATTTGAAAATGAAAACAAATGGAAATTATGCTACCAAAAGTATAAATAGGCAAGTCCCCGAAAGTTTTGAAATCGTTGCGGTATATTTGTTACATTCTTCAAGAAGTAATACGAAATGTCCAACGACAGCATTGTTAACGATAAACTCGACTGTTTGGACATCACCTTGAACATTCACCAACAAGATTCTGGAAGCCAAGTCATCAATATTCTGACAAGTGTTTTAAATACAGTATTCGCTATCACAGCTGTGTTAGAAAACTTTCTTCTTCTCGCCGCAATTTGGAGACATTCTCGTCTTCATAAACCATCATTTATTTTGCTTGGCTGTCTTGGGGTTACTGACTTGCTTACAGGGTTGATAAGTCAACCAGTTAAAGTAGTGTATGCTATTGCTAAACAGCTCGGTATGTTTACTGTTGTATGCAATTCTTTAAAGGCAGCAAACTTGATTTTGCCGGTTTTAGGATTATTATCGCTTCTCACCCTCGCCACAATCAACCTAGATCGTTTTCTTGCGTTGCATTTTCACCTCAGATACAACGAGATCGTTACCGTGGAGAGAGTGTTCAAGATAATCGCCTGTTTCTGCTTTCTGATGGCAATTGTAATAGTGCTTGGTGTATTACTACGCTTAATTGCCTTCAGCATCATAATGACGATTTGTGTGACAATGTGCACTTCGGTAATTCTGTTCTTTTACTGGAAGATCTACCAAATCACCAAACGACATCGGGCTCAAATACAAGACCTTCAGAACGCAATGCAACACGTAAATGGTGCTACTAATAACGGAATTATCAAAATCAAGAAGTCTTCCATGTCTTTCTTTATAGTGACTGGAATATTCTTCGTATGTTACCTGCCATTTGTAACATTCTGCATAGCCTTCGTGGTGTATGGCCTCAAACGGTTCGTTGTTCATTTGGGTGACATTTCAACTACGATCATCATGATTAATTCGTCTATCAACCCTGTTGTCTATTGCTGGCGACTGAGAGAGATTCGACAGGCTATAAAGAGAGACCTGAGAAGTATTTCAAGATGTCTTATGCTACAAAATCCGAGTGAAGTAGACTAAAGAGACGTAATTTCTTGCGCTCTATGCTAGAGAGGTTTCTTAAGTAGTCTCTGACTAAAACTGATAAAACCTTTACAGCATATTGTTTACAGCTGGGATTTAAACTCGTAAAACATCACTCTTAAGGAAGCGATTACATGTATTTGTGTAAAAGGAGTATGACATTCATCATAAACCTGACTCAATACGCTCTCATACGGATCAATACTGATCAATCGGTTGATACTACAAGTGCGTACATTCTTGTTGTGAGCCGGTGACTTTATAGTTATCACATATTTTCCAAATTATAGTAATTAACCCTTTTGAATTTGGACGTAATTCACTCATGGTGGAAATATACTTTAGCATCTCGCTTTATAACTCTGGCTAAACACCTTAATTCTACGATAACAAAATGTTTCTAATGACTGACCATACACCACTCTTATATACCGATCTTCATCGTCTAATGCCATACAATAATATATACAGTCGTCACTAGCCGATTTTCCTGCTACTTAATGAAAAAAAAACTGATGACAAAAATGGATGGTATGGATTATTTGCTGTGAAGTCTGGGATAACTTTTGAAAATTCCTCTCTGATAAACTACGAAAATTCAAAAACACCTAGGCTGTTAGGCTTAATAATAACAATAATGTCAGTTTATTTTAACCCTTTCACAGTCTTACACTGAATTATAGGGACGTCAGTATTATGGCACAACATTAATATAAGTAATATTCTCAGAGCCGATCATAAAACGAGCTCCAGTGTTTTAATGTCCTTAATTTGTATTCTCCTTGATGAAAGGTGGCTATAAACGACAAGCAGCCATGCTGCACAAAATTCAAACTAATTGCGCGCTAAGTCACCCATTACAATATGAGAGGGTCTGCCACGATACTTTGTTAACCCCAACCAAAAATTAAATTGATGAGAAAACAGCTTCTCCTATAATGTAGCAAAACTTCGTAATGAGCTTCCACCCAAATGCAAGCTGCGCGAGACGAAGTCTTCAGTTTCCTTTAAGAAGCAAATCGCAACTACCTCTCTCCTAAATAATTCTTACATACTTTTATCTCACGCTTATCCTCGATTTTATCATAGTTTTATCATTAATATTATCTTAGGCTATCATGCACATATATTATCTTTGTTGCATTTGTAAAAGCTTAGTATTCATCATTATGGGCAAAACCATAATGTAATTTATGTAGAGGTGTGTAACACTGTGGATTAAAGTGCAAGTATAATGCCGAAAAAAATAAATGCATTGTACTTTTGTGTTTGTTTCGCACAAAAATGTATTAATCTTGCAAATTTTGTAACATTTCTGGCATTTAATTCCTAATTTTGGTTACTCCCGTGTCGTCATAAGATCAATCAACTCCCTCACAAGAGAAAACTACTACAATAAAATCCCGTAGGTTTCTATTGTGACATCACAAGATGAATCAATCCCGCAATTCGGGTAACTTTTATTCCAGTTGAATTGGTGCTCCAGTCTCTCGAAGAAAACTGATTTAGACAACTGGAGTATATTAGAAATAGAATTTGGAGCAAAAAGAGTTAATGTTGTTTTATGGCTTTACTTGCACTTTAAGCTTTTAAATTGTGTTTACTCTGGTAGCATTTAATGTATGTGGTCTGAGGACAGGAAATATAAATTGGATGTTAACCGACAATGATCCATTCAGGTCTTTGTCGGAAGGAATTGTTTGGCCAAAATACCGGAAGCATTGTGTCATACAAGCTACAGACACTGATAATAGACGCGGTGAACAGGAGTTCAGACTCATCCCGTCGTATTCGTGGTACAAGCCAAATCTAAGCGAATTTCTCCAGCTTCCTTCCCCGTCAGTAATTCCTCCTTCAGTGCAATTAGCATTACATGCTATCTTGCTTAGGTTAGGGCCTATTTTCGCCCACCTTCGCTGACGACACCTTGATCAAAGTAATTACCCCTGTAAATGAAGGAATTAAATAAATAGCCACGAGTCGTGGCCAACTTATTCCAACAAAGGAATCTATCATTTATGGGGTTTATCTACAGCAAAAGGAGTGCGGCTACCGACAAAGCTCATGCATGCATCTACATAAAAGATATTGAAAACAAAACCTACGACTACGTGCGCTCGATGAAAAACCTAGTTAAACTGATGCCCTACATTAGCTTCACGATCAATCAACTACCTCCCTAGAGAAAACTACTACAATAAAATCCCGTAGGTTCCATTGTGACATCACAAGATGAACCAATCCCATAATTTGGGTAACTTTTATTCTAGTTGAATTGTTGCTCCAGTCTCTCGAACAAAACGAATTTAGACAACTGAAGTGTATTACAAATAGAATTTGGACCAAAAAAAGTTAATGTTGTTTTATGGCTTTACTTGCACTTTAAGCTTAATTGTGTTTACTCTGGTAGCATTTAATGTATGTGGTCTGAGGACAGGAAATATTAATTGGATGTTAACCGACAATGATCCATTCAGGTCTTTGTCGGAAGAAATTGTTTGGCCAAAATATCGGAAGCATTGTGTCATACAAGCTACCGACACTCATACAGGAGTTCAGCCTCTTTCCCGTCGTATTCGTGGTACAAGCCAAATCTAAGCGAATTTTCCCGTCTCCTTTCCCGTCATTAATTCCTCCTTCAGTGCAATTAACATTACATGCTATCTTCCTTAGGTTAGGGCCTATTTTCGCCCACCTTCGCTGATGACACCTTCATCGAAGTAATTACCTTTGTAAATGAAGGAATTAAATAAATAGCCACGAGTCGTGGCCAAATTATTCCAATAAAGGAATCTGTCATTTATGGGGTTTATCTACAGCAAACGGAGTGCGGCTACCGACAAAGCTCATGCATGCATCTACATAAAATACATTGAAAACAAAACCTACGACTACGTGTGTTTGATGAAAAACCTAGTCAAACTGATGCCCTACATTAGCTTCACGTAATCTCGACATGAAAACAGTGTTTTCAATTAAACAAGAGTCCCTGAGTGGCCTTAACTCGGGCCATCTTTTGCATGTATATTTTGCATGGAGTTCTAGCATAATTTTGTGTCATACATGGTTTGTGCTAAGGTAGTCAGAGAATTGGGCTCTACTGATGCTCTTGTCTGTCAAATGTCAATGTGCAAATGCCCCACGTATGCCGAGGGGGGGGGGGATAGAAATGATAGAACCATAATACACACACAACACACATACATACATGCTGTGCATGTACATTTCGCCACAATTTCCTTCAATTCTGTAGTTTAATATTACTTTCTTTTCAATATTATTGTTCCTTGAGGTTCGTTAGAATTATAAAAAAAACTTCAGTGGTATGGGTGTTGTTGATTGAAGTGAAATGGTTATTTGAGTAGTCTGCACGATATCGAGTCACTCAAATTTGATGCATTGTAATTGTATCAGGTGCAGTACGACTACGAAAAATCGAGCAATTTAGAACAACAAATTCCACATAATGTTGCTATTCATTGTGAATAGTTAGGGAATGTCGTTCTAGTCAAATGAAAATAAGGCATCTATTTGTAATTCTCAATAACAAACCAGTATAGACGGCTGAAATTCAGGCTAAATTCTCAATACAATATTTTCGATTGGGGTCGTAAACTACAGACCACCATTTTCTAGTATTAGTGAGCTGCCACTGTGCTAGTGCTCATTTTCTACATATTGAAGGAGACTGAAACTTATAATGGAAGGCCACAAAGAAACATGCAATGTCCACACATTTTTTTCTATCATTGGGGTCGCAGCAAGATTAATTTTCATTCCCAAATAATTCTTAAAAGTACTCGTACTCCTGATCGTGACCGAGTGAAAGTGACGATGCTGACTCCAAGAACTGAGGAATCAGGCCATTTACTACTATCAGGTGCTATATATATTTGATGCCTGATTACTAGCAACAACAACAACAATATTATTACATTAATTTTCTCATAAGATGATGGAAATGTTTACGATTAATCAGTATAAGGCATAATAAGAAATAAAATGATGAGAAGGTAGGTCCTTAAGGTAACCTTAGGGTTATCTTAAGGCAGGACCACCTCAGATGGAAAACACTCACTGTTATTTCCAGGGAGTAGTATCGACTCCAAAAATTGGTTGACATTTTTTTTATCAAGACGGAGAAATATAAAAAAGAAACATTTTACCGGAAGATTGCGTTGCATATTTTGATTGACAGCTCATACACCACATCAATCGTCATGAGCATTCAACCGTAGCTAAGCGCGGGAGTCGTTGTTTACCGTTCAATTCGGAGTTCGCTCTGTGGCTTGTTGTCAGCGTTCTATCGAATCTTTTCTCACATAAATATGTCATCGTAAATTCGAAGCGTATTCGCTAAAATTATCCGTCTTCTTCAAAACAAGTATCTGGTCCTTGGAGTTTAAGAAAGAGGAAAAAATCAAAGAAATGTTCGAAATTATATATTCTTTACCACTGGCTAAACTATTTTGTTGTACATTAGGCCGCTTGATTCCTCTTAAGTATTTCTACAATAACATGCCCAATCTCTGACATTTTCCGGAGCATATATTCACGGGCTGATTCTTCGGGTAATTTATCTGTCCTCGTGCTTTTCTTTCGTCTTCCGCGTCCGTTTGGTCTGCTTTGGTTTTGCCTTCTTCTTGTTTTTAGCTGGTTTATCCTTTGCCGTTGGTGTTTGACCGGTTTATTTTTGGTTTTGCCCATAATGAAGAGTGATTGAAAACGCGAAACAACTCGACTGAGCGCGAAATTGTACTGAAAATTGGTGGGAAGTTTTGACTGTGACATTTCCCAGTCACTGGTTGAACATCATTGGCTGCTTTTTATAGAAGGTGTTTGATTGCTGTGAAAGAGGCGGGGCACCAGAATCAGTCTCGCCGGCTGGCTAAAACTTTTCAGAGCGTTTTCTCGACTGAGCGCGAAGACCTTTCATTGTACTGAAAATTGGTGGGAAGTTTTGACTGTGACATTTCCCAGTCACTGGTTGAACATCATTGGCTGCTTTTTATAGAAGGTGTTTGATTGCTGTGAAAGAGGCGGGGCACCAGAATCAGTCTCGCCGGCTGGCTAAAACTTTTCAGAGCGTTTTCTTGACTTTCTATTTTCGTTCTTAGGCCCTGTTTACATGAAAGAAGGGTGCCCCTACTAGGTAGGGGCACTCTACCTGGTAGGGTTGAAGATATCGCCATTTCACATGCATTGTTTTCAACAGTGTAGGGGCACCCTACCTAGTAGGGTCAGAAGTTAGCGCCAGTTCACATGCGAAATGTTACCCCTAGCTGTTCATGTCTTTGATACTTGGTGTTGGCTCCGTAACTTGTGCTGGGCCAAAATCGCAAGCATAGTCATGCATCTGCGTACTTCAGTATACATGCTCGCCAGATCGGCTTCAAAATCGATTCCTCTAAAATCACACGTAGTTTTGTACTCTTTTATGTATTTTAAAAGAACTTCAACCTTCTCCGTGGTCCATGAAAACTTCTTTGTAGTCTTTGCCTTCTTTGTTGTCGATTTTTTGGCCGGCTCCGCTTTTCGTTTGCGAGCCATATATAGTCGTTCGGGTTGTTGTGTAGACTCGCCGCCATGATTGATATTCTCCGTCTCATTTTCTTCGCAAAACACCATTTCTATCGGACTTGAATCTTCCAAGGACAAGCGGTCACTTTCTTCTACAGGTTCAGACCCTTCTGGTTGAGATTGCATGAGTTTATCTAGCTGATGTCGTCGCAAAAACTCGCCTGATTTATACCCGGGCGAAGCCATGCTCGATTATAAATTTTCGCGCGCTTGTGACAGTAACCCGAGAACACACAAACTTAACCCTACACCCTAGGGACAACCCTATCTTGAGCTTTCACATGGGCTTATGTAAACAAAACTTGGCCCTACTAGGTAGGGTTTCCCTACCCCGGAGGTAGGGAAACCCTACCCCTAGGGGCACCCTACCTCACATGTAAAACAAACCGTGTAATACAAAGGAGAAGGGAAACTCTACTAGGTAGGGAAACCCTACTAGGTAGGGGCACCCTCCCTCATGTAAACAGGCCCTAAACATAGTTTGAAAAAACTCCAACTCGACCCGAATTTGTGCGAATTACTTCCAATTTTCTCAGATTGTTCGCAATTATATCAGCTAAAAAATTCTGTCGGCGCTTTTTTTATTTTTTAAAAGAGAGGCGCTCACAGCGATTCCCGCATCTATACTTGGATTGCGCGTTAGCAGTTTCACGAAGACCAAAATATCTTCAGAACGGCTTCGAATTTCCACAATCGCCGACACTGTTTCGTAAACAATTAAGGTCTGTGGGAGTCCAGAAAAGCAAACAGATCTTAAATTCATTAAATTGCTGTGGAGTTGGAGCTCTTGGAAACCAACTCGCTTGTTCGGAAAAGAAGTTTATTTAAAAATCGCACTTTTATCAAAATTACAAACCTTAGGTATATCGTTGTAGCCAATTTTATAAGCTTTAAAATGAGGTTTAATTTATCTAAATACGACGAATATTCGAGACGCTACTTAATTTTATCTGGAACAATACCCTGAAGGTATACGATAACCTTAAGCCTTCAGGCTTCCTTGGACGGAACCAAATTGGAGTACAACTGAATAATATTCAAAGTTTATTGAATGGTTATTTTTCGACCATCATCAAATTGATGTGTACATATAGAGTGCGATGCCAATACAGCTGGCAGGGGAGCCGTTTGTTATGACCAATGGTATACACATATATTAGCAGCTCTAAACAGGCTTTTTGTTCTCAACTTGTACAATATTGAGCTTAGACTTAGCTTGACAACTCCACTGCTGTTGGTTACATTAATATAATGGCAGGCATGCTATCGCCTTGTATAGATTCTTTAGCAAAATATTGCGGGAGTGATGCATTGCAAGGACTATTTATGTTTTGCCCAGGGGAAATGAACTTCATACCAGATTATTTATCTAGAGATTTCTCACTCAAGTTGGATCTCTAGACACTGTTTACTAGCATGACATTTATTCCAGAAATAAATAGTTTGCCTCGAGGTTTAATGACAAGACTATATAGTCAATTTATTTCTTGGCATCCGGAACCCGGTGCCACGGGCCCGGGGGGGCGGGGGTACTTACATGAAAAATGGGTATGTATGCGAGGCCAAGACGCTCAAACCCTGACCCTGTTTGACCCAATCCGAGCTCCAAAACCCTGATTGCCCCCTTTTTGAAAAAAAAAACCCTGATTGGCCCTTCTTTAAATTGTTTTCAAAACACGGTCGGATATATATCCTGGCCGGTATACCGCGTACCGGGATTTCATGCAAAATACGGAACATTTCAAGTCGGGACGTGGCATTGGGTAAACAAATCAGCAGATGAAGTACATAGATAGAATTAGCGACGTCACGATGTATGGGAACCTCAGTGCTTGCATGTGGGCAGGCGATAAAAATGCGGCAACAGAAGGTCTTTTTTTGACATAGTAGCTAAAAAAAATGAACTGCCTAAAAAATACTGAACCCCGACCCTGACTGCACCCAAATTATACTCAAATCCTGACCCTGATCTGCCCAAATCAGGTCAAAACCCTGACCCTACCTGCCCAAACTGAGCTCAAAACCATGACCCACCCGGGCGGCACATACATAATACGTCACAAACAGGAGTACCTCCCTCCCCCGGGGGCCACGGGCGGCTTTTGACGCCTTTGGTATTTGCTGTGTCATTCGTTTCCAGCATTTTGGCCGTGTAAATACACCACGAAAGATCCCTAGTGCTTCGCATTGCTTCAGGGTGGACCATCCAAGCATAATACCTCCTTTTCCTGCGGTTTTGATAGACCATTTTGTTTTCCTACCAGAGTAGGACGACCTTCTCACCCTTACCAGTCTGCAGCCTGCTGCTTAGATATGATCTGGAAATCCCTCCCAGACCGTAGATTTTCTGATGAAGTAATCAAGATCATCAGAGTGTCATTATCATCTGGAATTGATAAGCAATACAACGCAGTCTACCTGGTATGGTCAGAAACAGATCAATCAACTTCAGGTTCCTATACCGCATGAGGCTGCAAAATTTTCTGGCATAATGCTATGCGGACTATTGTACTGTAAATACATTCCGCTCATCAAGGCATGCATGTATCTGTTGTTTCACATCCGCTCTCATTATCAGGCTTCTCAAGGGAGTCAGTACAACCTTAGGACACCAGTCTCGGTTGTCTTCGACATGGGATATGTGTCATGTCAATAGTCGCCAATTATGTTAAGATATTGTTCCCTTTGGAACAACTTGATTTAAAAATCCTAACACTAAAGACAGTAATGCTTGGTGCATTAACATCTGCTCAAAGATAGCAGATTTTCTGCGCATTAGATTTTAACTTCAAGAAGAAAAAAAACACTTATATTTATGTCCTAGATTACAGTACTAGAATATGTTCGTCGTACGACAGATCTGAGATCAAGTCCAGGTTTGTTTGTATCAGTTCAATCATATCCTTTGTTCGCCACATAAGCCAGTGTCTATTCTCACCATATGTAGCGAGATGGATTGAATCAGTATTACTGCTGAAGGCGTAAATTTTAAATGCATCGATATTAAGGCTCATAGCTAGCCTTCGAGAAACATCTGACATAATGATAGATACCTATGTATGTCAGGATGTCCTGTCAAATGGACACACCTTTAGTAAATATTATCTCAGGCTTCCTGTAGAAGTTGTCGCTGCACATGCAGGTTTATAACAATTCACCTTGTGTTGTGAAGTGTTGCATACTGGCTTCGGTACTGTAAAATAGCATAATTATCCCATAATGTGGAGCATATCGAAAGAGAAATTAAAATTAGACGAAAGGTAACCTACCTTGAAGTATAATTGTAGTTCTCTGAAGATATGTGGAGCTTTATGGGATAAATATGTACCCTCCCCATACTAACATGATCATCCCACCTCTCATCCACATGAGACCTTCGCCAGCTTATTTGTTGCAATCCAGAAAGAACTGATTATTATTCATTGCGCCTTGGGTTTTATATGGTACTCATTTGCATTTGAAAGCTTTAGACACGTGACACTGACCAGTAAGTTAATTAGGAAGTATGCATAATTATCTCATAATGCTCCACATATCTTCAGTAGGTTACCTTTCGTCTAATTTTATTTTTTTATCCCAGGCTTATAGCTGTCGAAGGAAGCGAATGAGCTCCTTACGCAACTGTGCACTTAATATACCCATACTAAAACAACAATAATAGCTAGAATGCTAATGAACTGAACATACCATTAACAGGAACTGTATAAACAGACAGTTTTGTGTCCAAATACGACCTGAAAAGACCAAAGGTTGCAGTCAGGTCTCCGTGTTGTTCTTCAGTTATTATGCCTGAGTTTCCCGCAAAACATGGTAGAGTCGGATCTACCGAATCCTCTACTAGAGATGATGGACGTAAGTCAGAATTCGACATGCTAGAAACATAAGTAATTTTTTTATCCAAGGCCCGCTGTCGAAGGACGCGAATGGGATCATTGCGCAACTGTGCACTTAATATCCCCATACTAAAACAACAATAATAACTAGAATGCTAATGACTGAACATACCATTAACATGAACTGTATAAACATTACTCACTAATAGTACAACCTGTAATAAATATATTTATATTTATTTATATATTTTATTTATTACATAATAATACGAGACGCTCGTAGGGGTAATGCCCTCTCGACACGCAGAAAGCCTCTTTAATCAAACTGCCATATTCAGTCTTACCTGATATATTCTTACAATTGCTTTACATAATACAGTTTACATTTTCACTTCTAACATGATATCAACTATCCCTTTCTTTACAACAGGAGAGCTGAGTTCTTAGCTGCTTCACATATGGAAATAACTAAAGAAGACCCACAAGGATTATCCGCACCGATTAGCAAGTTCGCCCAATAAATCCCGTAGAACATCTCTGAAATAGTGTTGTATAAAGATGCCAAGACTGAATTAAGGTTACTGAATACCTTCAAAACGAAAAAGATGAGGATTTTTTCGCACAGAAATGTAGTGTTAGCAGCAGTGTTTGATATACTAAAAACTTTGTTAAAAAAAATATTTTGACGGAGAAATACCAAAAGGAAGTTTTTAACCGGAAGTAAAAGGTTCTATTTGATTGACAGCAGATCAATTAACACATGACAAGTATCGAAAGTGTGGGGAAAGCCAGCGCATAAATTCATTTCATATACCAATATTTACGTTTATTGAGAAACGTTTTTTACCACACACGATTCCGTAAGTATCGGTGTTGGCCTCATGTCTTCCAAAAAGCAAGCAGGATGTCCTTAGCTTGGAAAACAAAGAAAAATTAAAAGCAAAACAAGGCCAAACAACGCATACGACTACAAGTCAAATAGAAGTCCTCGCAAAACCCGACAAGTTTCGGAGTTTCACTTTCAGACGGAGTGCCGATTGATCCACATCTGAACATAAAGAAGAATTGATAGGAGCCATCCGAGAGAATATTTGTTTCCAAGAAAGCTTAGATGGAAACGTAAAGTCTGACGGTTCACCTTTTTGTCTTTTTTGAAAGTCAAACAAGCCGCCGTGTACCTTTGATCGGAAATCAACACTGGTGGAAAGTCGGAAATCAGATATTGGTGGTACAATATTCATATCAGCAAATATATATATTTCTTTAATTCCTAGATTACAATATCCTCTGGAACCCACATATTAAAACAAGAGACTACAAAGAAACTATGGCTTGTAATTATATTTACATATTGAAACTCTAGCTTTAGTTTTTCCCGCCGAATTTTGGGAGACTCTAGGAGGTTGTTTCTAATTGGAGAATGGATGTCGAGTCCGGAAAGCTGCTCTAAGTAGGTGTGATATAAGTTGCTGAACTTCAATTGCCGATTTCTCGGCTACAATTTTGCAACGTTTCTGCAGTCTTCGAGTGAATTGATTGCATATAAGAATTTACTGGAAATTTTTAAAATTTCGTCCAGTGATTCTACAATAACTAAAGCGTGTGTGCTTTTGTCCGATTTGTTTATCGGTCCAAGCGTGATGGCTTGGCAAAAATAATCAATGACTTTAAAATGCAATAATTTCGCATAGAAAATAGATATCAAAATTCGCACACACGCTTTTGGAGATCAATGACCGCTTAATGCTTAACAAGTGTAATTACTACGTAAGTAAAAAATACCGGCGCTCGCGCGTTTATAAACGTCTTCAACATCGTGTTAAAGTGACTGTAGTTTTAAATCTAGAGTAATTCCGCATAAAATAACCTTTTACTGGCATTCTTCAGTTATCAACCTTTCCATTGATATATAGGTTCCCATATTTTGTTAACCGAGCGGCCGCGTAAACGCATTTTTGGAGAAATCACTTTTGAAGGTATCCAGTAACCTTAAACTGAGGATAAATAAGGCGATATGTAAAGGCGCAGCTGGTATGACGGAAACTTCAGCAAATAACTGAGCCCAACCTGTTAAATCCTTGAGTATATTTCCGATTAGTATTGTCAGCTTTAGCCTTGGAAAGAACTCCTGGTAACTGAGATACCAACTCCTTAAGCCTGGGGTCTGAAACCTTGGAATGTGCTGTCGGCAGAAATGTATCGCCAAATATGCCTATAGTAAGAAACGAAAAAACGAAATATAAGTATACTAAGTACTCTGTTCATCCCGAATTAGGAAAAAACCTCATCCAACGAAATTGATCCTAATTATGCGAAAATCCGAAAGGAACTTGCATTGATGTGCCACTCGGCAATGCCAACCCCTCGATCACTCGGTATACTAAAGAATAAACTGCGTGTACTCAAGTCGAAGTACCAAACGACCGCGATGTAATAGGCCTACTCTGGGATCTAAACTTGCGGCGAGTTAAGGCGAGGTTGTGCGAGTTAAGGCGAGTTAAGGCGAGTTAAGAAAAAATACTTACATTTGTATGTGGTGAGTTAAGGCGACTTAAGGCAGTATAAGGAAAAATACTTAAATTTGTATGTGGCAAGTTAAGGTGGGCTAAGGGTGTTTAAGGGAAACCTCCTTACAAGAGTTAGTGTATGTGGTGAGCTAAAGTGAGTTAAGGTAGGTTTAGGAAATTCACCACTGCCATAATAATATAAACATTGCAATAATTATTATATACATGAAATACAGATCCAATTAAATAATTATATGGTAAGTCAGTATAGTCATTATGTACAAATACCCTATACAGCAGCAATTTAAAAAAGTTGTCTGGTTAATTCTGTATTCTGCATTCCCCAACACAATCTATTGTTTTACACCATTGCCATGTTGGTCTCAAAATCATAAATACATGGACAACTCATTTGTGTTAGTGAATACAGAAATTATATATGACCAAGCCAACATTTTTCTAATTTCTGTAAACATCTGCAAAACACATCTGCAAATGTACATCTCTATTCATTCCATGTATATATCTACATATTTATGAATATATATATTATATCAACTCATTGAGGCATGCATAATGCGTATAAGAACTGTTATTATTATTATTATTTATTATTAATTATAAAATTAAGTTTAAGTCAGAAAAATATCCTTGTCATTTATCTGTCAGACAATTCAGTGGTTAATATTGAAATAGTCAGTTGATATTAACACACATATATATATATATTTATTATTGATTAATAGACATACACCTATCCTACTTGCACACTCTGCATGGCTACCTGCACATACATTCTTGACATGCTAGTAAATATATATGTGCATACATAATTATAATACACAATATAACACATACTCAGTGAATACATAACTGTGTTCATCATTTAATCCATGCAACCATCCATAATCATCCAATTCCATCAGTCCATATGTGGCCCAGGGTCCCAGTAAATACTGCACAAACTGCTGGTTTGCTCTCTCTCGCCTTTATCTGCGACCGAGCAGAGTGAAAACATGAAGTGTGTGCCTCGTGTCTCACCTCTACCCAGAAGTCCTCGCGGGTACCAATATGCTAATTAATGTTAACTTCCGGAGCTAAAAACAAGTCCACGCTTCCGGTAAGCTACTGAATAGACAAAACAACTATGTCACGGCCTATGGCCACATTCTCCCCCCTTATGTACTAAGACATCTATCTTAGTACATAAAATGTCAATTTACAACGTCTCTAAACGACAAAAATGTTCTTGAAGGGCATACTCCAAGCCTCTTGACTTGCACAGGCGCTCGGATAATTTTCGCCCTTCTAACAACTTCTCCTTATAGAATGCACTTCCGCGTACATACTGTTGGCTACAGACATAGTCGGACAAGTACACCGGTCGTGTTTGTCTCCTTGCAGCTCGTGGAATGGGTTGTCCTGTGTCCTGCTGTAATATCGGTTGATTATTTCTCTGCTTTTCCTTTCTCGCCCTTTCGATCTCTGCTTCTTTTGTTGATTTTCGTTCTGCTCTTTTGTTCCTCTCGTACTCCTTTCTTTCGTTCTCTTGTTCTTCTTCCTAGGTGAGAAGTATCGTCCTCTTCTTGCTCTTTTCTCCACTTTTCTTCTTCTTTCCGCTCCGTCATTTCTTCTTATTTTCTTTTCGCTTCAGCTTCTTGCCATCCCCTTTCTTCTTCTAACATGTCTTCTTCTTTGAGCTGCTCTTCCATTTCCTTAATTTCAGGCGAAATATGTATTGATCCTTCTGGTTTATCATCTCCTCTGACTAAACCGTTTCCTTGTAATTCTGTGACCTTCAGTGGCACCTGCTGTTTATATTCTCGGTCTTTTTCCTGTCGATTCTCAAATTTTCTTCTTTCTTCTGCTTCAGCATTTAGCTTTGGTTCTTTCTTTGCTTCGCATTCTTCCGCATCTTGCGTTTTGTAACCCATAGTACTTATTGCTTTGTTAGCATCAGATTCTTCCAGCTTGTGAACTGGTTCAGATTCGTTTTTCTTCTCTGCTGTCTTGTGCTTGTACTTTTCTTTCTCTTTATCTTCTGTTTTTCTTTCGTTTTCGTCCTTTTTAACTTCATCATATGTGTCCCTTGCCGAATCTCCAGTCTTTTCCTTCACTTCCTCGGCTTTCTTTGCGTTAGTATCTTCATCACCCTTTCCTATGCTATTTAACAGTTTGTCCTTATCGTCTGTCTGATTGTCATGGCTAGAAAGAAACATGCATTGTCGCAGCAAATTCCTGTGTACTGTGTGCCGTTCACTACCTTTCTCCGACTGAATGACATACACAGGCCGTCCTGGTACTCTCTCTTGCACCACATATGGCTCTTTCCATCGATCTGCCAATTTGTGTCTCCCTTTGATACCATGTCTGACTGTTAGAAATCTGTCACCTGGCTGAAAATCTATCCAATTTGCTTTACGATTGTACAATTGTTGTTGGTGTTCTTTAGCCTTTGAAGATTCCTTACGTTCCATCTCGTAGCTAGACTGCAGCCGGTCTCTGAAATCCTGGATGTACTCACAGTATTGCCGTTCCGCTTCAGGCTCTTCTCTTTGTACTCCAAACGCCAAATCAACTGGCAGTCTAGGATGGCGGCCGAACATCAAGAAGTATGGCGAATACCTTGTTGCTTCATGCATAGTGGTATTGTATGCATGCGTCATAGTTTCCAGTTGATCTTTCCAATCTAATTTCTTGCTCGGGTCCAAAGTCCCTAGCATGTTCATTAACGTGGAGTTAAATCGCTCTGTTAGACCATTCCCCAGAGGGTGGTAAGGTGTGGTTCGGCTTTTCTCCATTCCAGTTATCTTGCATAACTCCTTCATCGGATCGCTCTCAAAGTTTCGTCCTTGATCTGCATGTATCCTCTGCGGGATTCCATAAACGCACATGAATCTCTTCCTAAGTGTCTTTAGCTACTGTCTTTGCCTTTTCGCGTAAAGTGATCTGTTACGACTAAGACGTTTTCTATCCCTCCCTTTGACTTCTCGAGGGTTAGGAAATCTAGGCAAACAAGTTCTAATGGTTCTGTTGTATGGATGCTCTTCAGAGGTGCCCGCTCCGTAGCCAGGGGTTTTCTCGAGCCACACCTTTGACATGTTTCACATACATGCTTAACTGCATCGTACATCCTTGGCCAATAGAACCGTACGCGCACCAACTCCAAAGTCCTCTCAATCCCTGGGTTACCTGTATTATGAATACTTGTCAGAACATCTTGATGTAGTGCTTTTGTCAAAATGACTTCCTGTATTGTTCCCTTCTTTGCTTCACGAACGTCTCTTATGAGAACTCCTTCGGACAATTTCAATTGACTCCACTGCTTTAGTATCAGCCTAGCATCCGGTGGTAGGTTCTCTCTCTCTTTCTTCGACTCGGCCTTTTTCCAGATGCCATGCACTTTAGAACAGCCCCAATTGTTTCATCTTCTTGTTGATGAATCTGCACCTCGCGTTTCTTCATTGTGGGTAATGTCTCGTGGCCCTGTACCACATGACTCTGATTAATTCCTTTGACTTTTGGTGGCTGCAATGCTGCATCAAGTGTCTTCTGTACTTCCTCTTGTGGCATCCTTGATAATGCATCCGCATTGGCATTGCTTTTTCCTGGTCGATAACAGATTTTGAAGCGGTATGAAGACAGTTCTGCTACCCAGCGCTGACGGCATGCGTCTAATTTAGCACTTGTCATAGCGTAGCATAAGGGGTTATTGTCGGTGAATACTGTGAAATCATTTCCATACAAATATTCTTTAAACTTAACTGTTACCGCCCACTTTAGTGCCAGAAATTCCAACTTGTGTGCTGGATACCTTGCTTCTGCAGCCGTCAGCCTCCGACTGGCATATGCAATCACCCTTTCGTTTCCGTCCTGTATCTGCATTACTACTGCTCGGAGTCCTCCTGTGCTTGCATCTGTCTGCACAGTAAAGGGAAGTGTGAAATCTGGATATCCTAGAACCGGTGCACTCTTTCAGTGACATGAATGCAGCATGACACTCGTCTGACCACATAAAGGAATTGTTAGGTTGTGCTGGTCGTTTTCCACACCGTTTCTTCTTTGACCAATCCCTTGATGAAGCTAACTTGTGGTGTGGTGCTGCTATCTTCGAGTAGTTTCTAACAAATCTCCTGTAGTAGCCGGAGAATCCTAGAAATCTCAACAGTTCAGTCCTGTCCTTTGGTGTTTTCCAGTCTCTTACTTGCCTGACTTTTCCTGAGTCAGTGGCAATTCCTTTACTCGACACAACATGGCCCAAATAGTGTACTTCTTCCTGGAACCGGTGACATTTCTTTGGCTTGAGCTTTAATCCATGCGTACGAAGGCGATCAAATACCAGTTGCAATCGTTCGAGATGTTCCTCGAATGTTCTGGAGAACACAATGATGTCATCCAAATAGATCAGTAGTTTCTCTATGTTTATGTCCCCTAGAGCCGTTAGCATAAGACGTTGGAAAGTAGCCGGGGCGTTGACTAGCCCCATCGGCATTCGGCTACATTCATAAAGGCCCATTGGAGTGACAAATGCAGTCTTCTCTTGGTCTTTCTGATCTACTTCGATTTGCCAGTACCCTGATGTTAGATCCAGAGTAGAAAAACACTTTGCTCCACCGAGGGCGTCAAGTACCTCTTCGACCCGAGGCATAGGGAAAGAGTCCTTTACTGTCTTTGAGTTAAGTATTCGATAGTCTATACATATCCGCATCATTCCATAGAGTGCCCATCAACTCCTTGTACTCTAGTGGTCTTACTCTCCTATGTGGAATTTTGAATGGAGTTTCATCGATGAGAGGAATCTGGTGCTTTTTTGTGTTGGTGTGACCATAATCTTCCGAGCTTTGGGAGAAGACATCAGCATTTTTCTCTAGCATCTCCTCAACACGTTTAACCTGCTCCTCTCCATTTATTATTTTTCTATTGATGTCAAGCACAGACAAATAATTCCTCCGCCTCTCATGACTCACTTCCTCACTTCCTATACTAGTTTCCTCTAGCTCCTCCATATTTGGCTTCTCTTTTTCCCTCCCTTCATGTGCAGATATGTCCTGAATAATACCTTCAGTGACGTAAAGATCAGCTAAACGTGTATTTCTCTTGATAGGAAGTGGCCTATCAGTAGGATTAAGAACGCGAACTGTCACCTGCTGGTCGGCTACTGTCACCACTGTATTTGCTACCAATAGGTTTTCCGGACCATTGTAATCTGGTGATCGCTCCAGAAGACCAACATACAGTCGGCCTCCTGAAGCTTTCGGAATGCTGACTGCCACATCTACTTCACCACCATTTGGGGGAATAACCGTTGGCCGACGCCCAGTGTACCTTGCACTACCCACAAACCCCAGTGGACCACCATACACATTGTGATTATACTGAGTCATGGCAGCGTGCCATTCCTGTGATTCCTTGAATACATCCCCCATATACTTCGTTCCACTCTCACTTTCAAAATCTATCTGCAGAGCCCTAATGACTGGTGTACCCACTAACGAGGGAACGCCCTTCCGATACTCTGTGGTTGGCACCACAAAGGCTTGAACTCCCTCATACCTCCGGTCAAGTATCTCTATATCCAAGCGAATTTTCCCCTTATATGCCATTGCATTTCCTGAGGAATCCTCAAATACAACTCTACTTTCTTCCCGGGGCTGGGTACTTAATAATGGGTGCTGTTTAACAAATTCTTCTGTTAACGTGGAGACAGCTGAACCGGAATCAATAAGACTGCGACATTCTTGACCATTTACTTTGATGTATGTCTCGTTCGATGGCCTTATCTCACTCTGATGAATTCTAGGCCCAGTATCCTTTCCCCCTCTCTCTTTAGGGTTTGATAGCTGTTTATTCGCCTTGGAAATTGGGCTCCCCTTATTTTGGCCTGTAGGTTGCTGCTCCCCTACAGGCGATTGGAGTTTAAAGGCTCTTCCTGTCTTGATGGCATTCCATCAACGTGACCCATGTTTGCTTCCTGTTGTATATTATGCCCTGTGGGCTCATGGTTCATGGTCCTAACCCTCACTACTTCCTGTATATCCTCACAGAAATTATATGAGATATTTCCCTCTTTTCCACATCTATAACACACCCTTCTCTCCGATGCACCAATTTGCCTGGTCTGCCGGGTATTTTGGTGGGGACTCTGGCCAATAACCCTCCCTTTAAGTGCCTGTATCTCCTTGGCCTGTGCCTCGCACTTAGCCTCCACCTTACTAAGGTCTTATTTCAGCTCTAATTTTATCTCTTTAAGTGCTTTCAAGACTGGATCTTCTACACTAGACTTGTGGGACCGCCCCACTCCCTGGGTTTGTGGTTGGCTAGTGACTCGTTCGGCTACACCCCTTTTATCGGACCCCTACTTCCTCCTGTCATATTCTAGTTTTAACAGTTCGTCTTGAATTTGTTCGAAAGACAGTTCCATTGCTACTAGTGGTCGTAGTTGCATAACTATCCCTTCATCCCTGAGACCCAACACAAATACATCAATAAGCATTCTCTCCTGGTTGGGATACTTCTGCCCATAATTACCTTCCCTCTCGGCTATTCCAAGTAACTCTGTCAACTCTATGGCATACTCAGCTGGTGATTCACCCTCCCTTTGTGTACGACAGTAGAATACTTGAAGGGGATTTCTACCTTGGTATTCAATTCCCCCAAACATAAACTGCATTCTTTTAAGGACTTCTTTATAGGTTTTACTCTTATTAGCCTCTCCTCTAAACACTTTCGCAGCCTGGCCGGTAACATAGCGTTCAATTAGGTCCAGGGCCCCCTGGTCGTCATTCTCGAGTTGGCATGTCCGGACTAAATAATCAATTTCCCTAACCCAATCATTCACACTAATTTTATCTTCTCGTCCCGAGAATGTCTGCACTTGCTTTAGCTGATGACAGGTCTGAACTTTTTCTCTGGATCTCTCCCTTTGAGCTGGAAATGTCAGGTAAGGTATCTCCATACGTCGCTTAATTTCGTCCAACTCCCTCCGAAGTCGTGCATTCTCTTCCACAAGTGGAATGCCTTCCATCCACGGCCACTGCTTTCCATTACCAGATACGTCTCCCAATCCATCACGAGCCCGATAATTTTCCTCTCTCGGCTCCTCCTTCACACTCATGTTTCCCTCCAGCATATATCCTGGTCACGGCACCAATTCTGTGGCCCAGGGTCCCAGTAAATACTGCACAAACTGCTGGTTTGCTCTCTCTCGCCTTTATCTGCGACCGAGCAGAGTGAAAACATGAAGTGTGTGCCTCGTGTCTCAGCTCTACCCAGGAGTCCTCGCGGGCACCAATATGCTAATTAATGTTAACTTCCGGAGCAAATACAAGTCCACGCTTCCGGTAAGCTACTGAATAGACAAAACAACTATGTCACGGCCTATGGCCACACATACATATATACAACATTAACATACACACACATACTCAACATTAATACAGTGAATACACATACATGGATAAACTTAACACACATTTATATTCAAAATGATGAATCAGTTAAAGAACTATCAGTGACTCAACTCGATCACTCACATGCTAATCATAAAGAAGCACGCCTTTAGCTTTGCAATTGCTCAACAATTATTTTAATTAAAATAGCTGCACAACTGTATAATGAATACATATTCAAAATGATGAATCAGTTAAAGAACTATCAGTGACTCAACTCACATGCTAATCATAAAGAAGCACACCTTTAGCTTTAAAGGAAATGACAAATCAATAGCTCAACAATTATTTTAATTAAAATAGCTTTGACATTGACGGTTTGGTTTCAACAAGCATAGGTATTGCTTTTGCTTTTATATAATCATGAAACAGATTAAGTAATTTCAAAGCAAAATAACAAATAAAACACAGCTGCTTGTGATTCACATATTTTAACCAACTAACTTCAACTAAGTTTCATTCACAATCATTAATTCCATGTAAAAAATTGTAAAAAATTGTAAAACATTTGTGGATCATACAAAAACATAGTTTTGCATGTTCTGGCATTGCTCAGATTAAGTGTCCCCTCTTCCCTCTACTATTTTATGCAGATTAGGTTATATTGTTACGTGTATATTGACTAACCTTTCTTCCGAAACGTTTATATGAGAACAAACATTTTTTTCGCTTCCTACTTCGATAGCAGCCATCTTGGATCCGGGCAATCAATAATCAATCAAACTCCAATCAATATAAAATCGATAATTAGATTGATCAGCTTCGTGTATTTCAAGATGGCGGGTGAACATGAAGTGCGTGTTCGTAGCTAGTATGCTTGGTTTTGGTTTTATACGAAAAGAGACAGAACATTTGCATCATTTCTGGTAAGTAAGCAATTTAAAGAAACATTATTTTGATTAGCATAAACTAGTTTACTCGTAGTCTCCTTTAATTTGCAGCCGTTCTTAGTGTCGGTCCCATACTCCCTCCACTAAGAACGACTGCAAAGGAAACTAGTTTACTCGGGGTTTTTAGCAAACAATTGGATTTAGCACGACGATATGAATTTATATGATGTTTATAAAAACAAATATTTAAACCAAAAAGTTATTGCTGATCTTTGGTCAGTAGCAATAATCTTAAAGTTGAACTTATTTTCCGAGTGACCACAATGAACAGTGCGAAAATAAATGTTGATTTTGACACGAGAAGATAACCAACGTTTTATTTATTTATTTTTATTATAGTCCTTGCAAATAATAATCCAATCAGATGTGTGTATTAGGGCCACGTGCAAGCCCAATATTTTCCATGTAGCAAAGTTCCCCCAAGCTTTTTATATTTAATATTGTGTTTATTGATTGGGGACTATTTGTTGGTTATGCATCAGACAATATAAATACCTCTTCTCCCCAGGCCTTGGATTAATTAGGGGCATATATAGCGAAGACGTTGTCGGTTGCGATGGACAAGTATCTGCTTTAGGACAGGAGCCCATAACCAGGAGCGTCCATATGTCCTATATAGTTGTCACAGCGTTTTTACAAGTTGGGCTATTTTTAGATTATTTTCCCGCCAATTAATGATTGCACCGTGGCGGAACAAAAGATGCCTCATTAGCTACTTTTGTTATACCAAACAACATGGCTGCTACGCTTTTGTGATTTGATTATCTTAGGAATAATTGCAATTCAACAATAGCGGAAACTGTTATAAAAATAACCTAACTTCTGAAAACGATGTGACATAGTATGCGGGATAGACGCTCCTAGTTATGGGCTCCTGTTTAGAACCAATGTAACTCCCTTGGGTGTTGAGTATCATCTATGTTTTATCATCTCTGCCCCTCAGTACTGGGGCTCAAAATTGTATGATAGTATGTGGCAAGGCATTTTACAGCAAAAGCAGGGATTGTCTTCATATAAACACCCTGGTGGGCAAGGGCTATTATATATTTTTCCAGGTTAAAAATCCAATAAAAACAACCTTTAATGTTAGGCTCAACCTTCTGCCTCGCCATCTCTACTTAAATATTTTGCCATACTGGACTCAGATAAATCCAATAGTTATACATCATACAACAGAGGTGTTACTACATATGTGACAAAGTGTACATTGACTTCAGCCAGTCAGACACCAATGTATATTTGACACATGTGAACACAAAGCACATGTATGTAACTATCAACATCTTTGTAGACATGAATTTCAGTGACTGGGGATCAAATTGTAAGTTATGTCATGTTTAGTGATTATTATTTTTAGCTTTCCTAAAAAGTAATTTAAGGAAAACTTGGGAGAAGCTTTGCAAGTTAGGGCAGATTAACTTGAGGCGATTTAGGGTGGGTTTAGGCGATTTAAGGAACATTTCCATTTTCTGGCTTTGAGAGTTAGGGTGGGTTAAGGCGAGTTATGGCGGATTAAGGAGATTTAAGGAAAATTGCCATTTTTGGGCTCTGCGAGTTAGGGCAAGTTAGGGCGAGTTTAGATCCCAGAGTAGGCCTTGTAACATTCTACCAATCGGTAATAAAATGAAGGAATTCACTAATTGCATGCCAATAACTGACTACTCAGTTATGGACAGACACCATCAGTTTCTAACAGCACGTAAAGCCACACGGCAGTGCAGTCTCCCACTACTCAGTGTAACGGCCCGGTCAGTAAAGCTGCCCACTTGTAATACCAAACCCAAATCCAGTGGTAAGTGCTATTGGTAGATAATAACGGCCGTGTTATACAAATGAAACCAATCGGTAACTACTATAATAGTAGATCATACACATTACTAAATTGTGAAACAACAACTGTATATATCCCAAATGGCGCCCGGAACAGCGACTGTGAAGCAAAATATAAGATAAACGGCTAAGAGGCGTCTAATTTAAATGCCTATCAGTGGAGTAGTAAACTTGGTTGATCCTATGAACGAACCTTGGAAATTTCCAAGACGGAACACATTCCTGGAATCTGGGAACAAGCGACTGTCCTTGACAAATGAAAAATATGTAGAAGCATCTTGAAACAACAGAGGCCAAAACGCAGCTGAAGGCCAAACCGGAACAACAATAGTACCTTACATACCCCTAAGACGGCATTGACAAGCCTGAATACCCGTATAAAATGCCTCCAATTCTCTCCATGTACAGCTCTTTAATTCCTCGCTTCCTGGACATTCCACATTCTATGATAAATCTTGTGATTGTCTATCTCTCACGCCAACCGCCAACCTAACCATTCGAGTTCCTGGCAAGGTTCCCAAGTGCACTTATCAAAACAAGGTATAAACCCCGCATGGGCTAAAGTTGTTTTAAGTAAACTGTATCGGAGTGAGCTTGGGCTAAACTGTGACTAGAAGCAAAACCACACCCGTCATCGAGATAAACGACAATTTTTATACTGTTGTAGGGCCAATATTTCACTAAAGGTCTAACACATTTAGTAAATACATAAGGAGCGGTGGAAAGCCCAAACGGCTAAACTGAAAAACAGAAATAATGCGTAATGCAAGCTCTAGTAAAGGACCAGGCAAAATCAAGAAAAGTTTGATATAAAGGAGAAATATCAATGTGATGATAACCCGATTTAAAATTGATATCCCCCGAGACTGTATATAATCAGACCCCACTTTTAATCTTCAAATGCAATATTTTTTTCCAAAGACATTGGTTAACAAACCGTAAGTCCATCCAATATTAACCTTTTCTTCTCTAGAGTGTTCGTAGAAACCGACAGAGGATTGACAAGTGAGGGATAAAGGGAACTTCAAATACACTGAACGAATCTAACAGCCCCTGAACTATTTTATAATAATAATAATAATATTTAATTTATATTGCGCGCATTACATGTATTAAATATGTTCATGCGCGTATTACTTATACGTCTAGATAAAAATATATATATACAACTATAGATCGAAGGCTAGTTTAAACAAGTAATTCTTAAGTTGAGATTTAAAGCTTGGCAGGTTACTTACATTTCGTAGTTCGGAGGGTAATTTGTTCCACAGCTTAGGTGCGGCAGCCTTAAATGAACGATCACCAAGTGTGATTTTAGACTTGGCGCTTGCCGGCACCAAACGCAGAGAGTTACCAGAGCGTAGGTTGTATCCAGTAGGAGTAGATATATATACAAGTTCAGATAAATACAAGGGTGCTAGGCCATATAAACACTTAAACGAAATAATCTAAATCTTAAACTGAATACGATATACAACAGGTAGCCAATGAAGATCGGTGAGTACAGGTGTGATATGACAAAAGCGTGGTACATTCATAACAAGTCGAGCTGCAGCGTTCTGTACACGTTGAAGTTTAGCTATGTGAGATTTAGGGAGGACGTATAGTAAACTGTTACAGTAATCGATCTTGCTATATAGTAATGAAAGCGTGTACAAGTAGTTTAGTTTATGTAGTTTCGCATGAAATATATTTTCTAATGCGGCGTATGTTGTGTAGATGGTAAAAATATGAACTACATATCTTATTTATAAGGTGTATCATGCTTAAATTTGAGTCAAACCAGGCTCCGAGATTCTTCACAGCACTCGTTGATGGCTTGACCAACGAGCTACCTATTTTTACCTGTGCTAATGTAACTTTCTCGAGTTGTTTCCTAGTTCCGATTAACAAAAATTCAGTTTTGTCAGCATTAAGTTTAAGTTTATCAGTTAGTATCCAGTTTTGAATGTCCGAGATGCAAGATTCCATGGAAGAGAGTGCAACTTCATCGGTAGTATCATCAGCGTGGTGTAGATATAAAAGGCAAGCGATAACCCGATATTATGATGTCTAGAACAAATAAATGATAATTGATGGTTTCCCAAAAACCTATACGAGACCTAAGACTACCTTTAACAATGGGAAGAGTCAATTATCCTGTTCAAATACAAAATAATTTTCATCATAATAAAAGTCCGATAGAATATTAGACTGTTGTTGGGTTCTAAGCCATTCAACATGATTATAACACAACTCATACTCATCTTCAACTAAACTGTCTACCGCTCTGATCTTCGGTACCCTCTTACTACTTGTACTGCGAGGCAGCGGCCTTGTGGAAGCCTCTGAGAAATTAGTCCTTCTGTTGGTTTCCGCAGGCAAAACAATGTCGTATAGGGACGTGGCCGTGTTCTGGTCTGGGGGGCACGAAATGGCTGCTGAAGCACGTCCGATTGTCTAGGAGCAGAAGGACCAGGGGTAGCCACAGTAGAAGTAGAAGAACCGCTATATGTATGCCTGATGGAAAGTGGTTTACGAGTCGTAGCGGTTCTCTGTTTACGCTTGCGAAGAGCCCGCTGTTGAGCTTCTCTAATCTATTTAGAATCATCTTCATCACTGGCCAACTCATCCGACAAATACTCGTCTACTAAATCCCAGCCAGCAGCAGACCTATCCGCTTACCGAATTAACGTATTTCTCTTACTAACTTCCTTCGTTAGTTCTTTAAGAAACTCTTTGGTCTTTGCGTACTGGTGCTTCCCAATGGCAGTGGTAGCCTTCACCAAGCCCTCGGACACGGACAGATTGAACTCAATTTGTTTCATATTTCCTTTATAGCAGAAATTTACTTCAGCCTCTTTCTTGAACTTCTCAAAATTCTTTTCGAGCAAATCACGCTTCAAGACAGACAGTTTTGTGTCCAAATACGACCTGAAAAGACAAAAGGTTTCAGCCAGGTCTCCGTGTTGTTCTTCAGTTATTATGCCTGAGTTTCCCGCAAAACATGGTAGAGTCGGATCTACCGAATCCTCTACTAGAGATGATGGACGTAAGTCAGAATTCGACATGCTAGAAACATAAGTTAAATTTTATCCAAGGCTTACAGCTGTCGAAGGACGCGAATGGGATCATTGCGCAACTGTGCACTTAATATACCCATACTAAAACCATAATAATAACAATAATAACTAGAACGCTAATGAACTGAACATACCATTAACAGGAACTGTATAAACATAATACTCGCTAATAGTACAACCTGTAATAAATATATTGATATATTCCGTATTATCCCTGTGCCTAGGGATGAATTATGAACGTGCCATTAGACCATTACCAGAAATATGGGATATACGTGGCCGCGAAGCTCATTATGCAGAACTTTTCCGGGCATTTAAATTTCAACAAGAAATATTAAGAATGTATAGCGATAAAATAAAGAAACAGAAATATATCAAAAACGAAGCTTGCGATACAACCTCCCGATACCAGTTTCAAAAGATCGTAGTTTTGTGCTTTCGAACAATGTATATTTCGTTTAAATGGTTGAAGATAAAATATGCCAAAATCGAGTTCCAAACTTGCTCTTCTTACCTCTGTCTGTTGCTGTAATTATCCGCTGATTTCAATAAATCCTATAAGTTCGATGTCCTGTAGCATCTTGGCTGGAAATGGTACACACTTCTCCCGATAGCCAGTTCGAAAGAACAACATTTATACTCACAGAATATGGCATTATTTTGGCAATAGGAGCTGTTTTAGACATGCCGAATTTCTAGCAAAAGTAGGCTAAAATTCTTGCCAATCTAGACATCAGTAAAGAATGTTTCAGTCAGAGATGAGAAAAGAAACCTCCATGAACTCTCAAACTTCCACGCAACCGCCATCTTGTTTTGTAACCTAAATCCTGCAATGTTTGCTGGGATATAAACTGGGTTTCAGGCCTTTCTCCTCTAAATAATTGTGCTCGGCATCTTCCAAGTTCCACCTGCTGGAGAGATGACAAATCCCCCCAAAATGGCTTTTTAATCACAAGGAGCTACGTTTAAGGTAATATAACTCTCGCTCCGCTTCTCTATTCTTATATCAACACAGAAAGTTTCGGTTTTCTTTGCGTTGGAAGGTCTATAAAAAAAACTACAGTCTCACTCAGTATAAGCCGCCATTTTGAATCGGCTAGAAGCGCGCCCGCAGTCCCTTTCCGCTGATGTCCATAATTTCTGGTAATGTCTAGGAGCTTTGTCGCGATAACAGTTCCATCTCTATCTCTGTTGCATCCAAAATACTGCCAACACGGTACACTCGGGGTACACTCAAGCCATTCTGTTCAGCTGAGCTAAGCAAAACACGCTTATAAATTTTCGGACTACTCTCGGTAATACGACGACGAACAAATGCCTGGTGTTTTTTTTACAATATAGTTGTAGCGATAAGTTCATTATAAGGCAATTCGGAATATTTACCTTTAACAACATGGCCAAATCCTTTCGAAAGCATCAAAGCGTCTTTTCCGATGCCTCGCAAACTTGGACGCGTGCCATAAACGCCGTCAATATATCTTCGGAAAATCAAACGTCATTCGGAAAGCCAACGGTGAGTCATCGAGTCACAGAAAAAAAATGATGAATAAATTATCTCGCATCCACCTAAACCCAATAACTCGTTCTGCACATGCGTGCCGCTACGAGTTAAAAACGGGGTTGATTTTTTCACTTCATAGACACTTTAAGGAGGAGCTTTACCCCAAATTTGGTCACATTTTGAAATAATTTTATCAGTGTTGTTATTATTCAGATGTATACAAAACCATACATTTTATGAAAGGTCAATTCTATATCTACTTGCCAGTACAATTGTTTTGCACTCTCTACCGGCAATGTGTGATATGATCCCCTAAAACCAATATGTCTGGAATGAACCAATTTTACAATAACAACTTTTAAGTTGCCCCTCCTAATTTGTTTGCTTGTTTTACAATTTATTAAAGGCACATGCTTATAGCTCTGGGCCCGGTTGTTCGAAGCAAGGTTAAGCACTAACCCAGGGTTAAATCGTTAACCCTGGGTTAAGCTAGCGCTAAATCTGTAATTATAATCTGTACAACCTAGGGTTAAAGTTAAACTTGCTTCGAACAACCGGGCCCTAATCTATGAGCCACTTTTGGATTAACTCTTTTGGTTGCTATGGTAACGTCATGAGCAAATATCAAATACGTAATGCTCAGGCATAGACACATATACACTTCATATGCAAAATGTGGGACATTTCATTAAATTCCTACAGAAATAAAGGGTGGGAAAGGTGCGGACAATGGAAAATTGAAGTTTTCAGAAAATGTTTAAAGGTTTTAACAAGTAAAAATTGTGTGCCAAAACGTTCAAAATTGACCAAATGTTGGGCTAAAACTCCCCCTCAAGCGAAAGAAATGGAAATTGAGAAGAAACTTGATATAAGTTTTTAAATACAGCCTGCTTTTAAAGTTTAAAGAGCAAATCGTACAAAAATAGTTTTCTTGAGAAAGATTCTGTTGTCATCTAGAACTTGTTTTTTTTTTCGGAATACGCTTTTTCATGTAAAGTTGAAATAAAAAAGACGCAACCTCGACTTAATTGACTGAATCTTTTAACACATTTCCTTAAAGTGCCTAAGAGATGAAAATTTTTTCCCAATTTGCCAAACTATCTCCAACCAAATAACTTAATGTATCTGTCGAATGTGATGACATTTCGCTCTGTCAAAACATGTTAATTAGGAATGAAAAGTCGGAAGACTATACAGCAAAGCTGATATACAACGTAAAATTCTAAAATAAAGCACTACGGTTAGCTAGGCCTGACACGAAAAGTGCTCGAACTAGATTGCAGCCATAGACAGCTGTTTCGTTCTTATTAGAACTCGTAAGTATGGCATAGCAAACAGCACGCGGGCCTCGGCGCCACTGCACCACCGACCCGGAGCTCACAGAAAGGCTTGGTTATCGGGTCACACGTCATTACGTGTGGCGAAAAGCCAAAAACCAAGCAAATCTGTTTTCAAATTTTAAAGCGACGTCAGAGGTATTACGTCACAATTGAGTCCCAGGCCCCATAAAATTCGTCGCTTGAAATTTGGTTCAAATGGATCACGGAAAACTGTTTATCCGATTAAATGTTTTTCTTCCATAAACTTTTTGTGGAGTTATATAAATGTAAATAACTTTCTCTAAAATCCTATTAAAAATAATTTTAATTTCATAGGCACTTTAGAATGTGTATCTTTCGTGGATATGTATAGGAAAGAGACACTTCAGATCAAACCCATAAATCGTATTTTCTTGTTTTTCGCTCCAGAAATAAACTCCATTTAGCTTCAGAATTGGTCAAGAGTCTGGGTCGAGAATTTGGGTCGTGACGTCACGTTGCTCATGACGAGCTTCATGGGTCTCTGAATCTCACAGCGGGGTGTGGGCTAAATTTCGGGGTTGGCATAGCAATGAGTTAATTACATTACATGATCGATCATCGCTTAGTACTTTGCGGGTTTTGAATGTGTCGCAATTGCTTCATGTCACTGTAAACTTAGAGAAAAAGCATGAGCCCGCTAAGATTAGGAATAGTTAATATTTATGGCGCTTTATTGGGTTCAAAATTCAGTAAGATAGATTTGTCGAAAGTTTGTATTTGTGAAATGTTCTATTCATCAAAAACTTGAATTTGTCGTAAGTTTGTGCATGCGTCGAATACTTGAATTTGGCGAAAGCTTGAATTATGCACAACAATTTTAAATTCGTCTATTGAATTCGTTGAACTTTCGAATTCGTCGAATGTTCGAATTCGTCGAATGATCGAATTCGTTGAACGATCGAATTCGTTGTACGATCGAATTCGTTGTACGATCGAATTCGTTGTACGATCGAATTCGTTGAACGATCGAATTCGTCGAATGTTTGAATTCATCGAATGTTTGAATTCATCGAAATCTGATACTTGTTCCATACCACTCTCCCACGTCCATATATGTCCCACAAAACCTTGCGAGCGACGGTATTCGGCCTCGTGGTATTAAACGTTTTCTTGAATCTTGGTCACAAATATAATATAGTCCAACTCTACATCTTAAAGATTACAATGGAAAACATACTTAGAGAATGTGCAGAGAAACTAATCTCGGCTGCAAATGGTCTGACTGGAGTACAGCCATCTTCCACCTCTTACACTTCCTCCTCTACGACTACAACTAGCACAATAACGTCGACCTCGTGGCGGATGCCGGTGACATCAACCGCGTCTTCATCGACCAGATCATCTGCGGCTGCTGATGAACACCGGCAGATATTCGGCTACCAACCCCCTACCGGACCAGTTAGACGTTCTGCCGTTTCCAGTCGGGCTGCACGCAGCAGGAGTAGACCATACTTTTTGCCTAAGAATACATTTATACTAGGTCATTCGTTTGCCTAGCAAACAGAACCCAAACTACGCCCCCGAATGCCTCAGAGAGGATTAGCCTGAGTATGGTGGGTTTAGGAGAATCAAAAATAACTCTTGACAAAAATGGCACAGCACTACACGTTCATGAAAAGATTTTGGAGACGTTCCCCGCTCTTGGAGATAGCGGGGGCTATGAAATCCTAAGAACTTCAGAAGGGCATTCAAAGCTGTTGATGGAGGTGCCATGTCCTCCAAGTGGATACACAGTCGAATATTTGAAGAGCGCCTTGGGGCAAGCGAAAATATTCGTGAGGCCATTACAAAAGAGTCTCACACTGGGAGTCGAAAAGTCGCAGGTAAGGTAACTTATCGGTATGACTGTGGCTGTGGTAAAAGTATATACATGTATGTTCTATACAATTTGTACACACACCTTGATTGATGTGAAAGGCCAGATGAGCCGCCACCACCACAGATGGTTTGATGATGTTTTATTTCTGCCATTGTTATCAGTAAATTGCAATTGATACAATTTACTTTTGGTGAATGATCTTCTCCCTACAAGAATTACAACACAATATCTTTATATACCTATTGATTTATTCACCCTTGAATGCCAACATTATTTATAATACATTTTCATTATTCTTGGCTGCATGGGATTCTTTTGCTTTGATCAGTAAAATCTACTACTTTATAATCCAATGCTCCAATTGCTAAATAAATCACTACATTATAAATATTAGGGGGTTCAACCGAACAAACCTGGGTAGAAGACACGGAGGGACCATTTCGGTTCAGGGTCCAAAATAAACTTTTTCACGTAGGTGCCGACTGGTGACTAGCCAGAATTTTTCACTCACCAAAAGACCAATTGTGGTTGCAACATTTCAAGTTTCATGCGACAAAGAACATTTGCTGGCATGTTTTATTGGCTAAATTTACTTAGAACATTGTGTGACTTCAGGCCATTGCGAAAACATTGTGAAGACTTTAGGCAAGTTGCCAGTTGGCAACTAACTCTGAAATTTTGGTCGCCAACACTCAAAATTTAGTCGCATTGGCGCCACATAAGGTGCAATTTCGGACCCTGCGGTTTATTTTTTAAACCCCAGGGGGTGGGGGGGAGGGGTGGGGGATGAGGGGTGGGCACTCCCTGGAAATTTTGATGGGGACCCTTCAAATCCTTACCCTGTACCACACCAAAAGTTGCTATTTTTTGCGACCCCAATAGTTGTAAAAATATACCCTATTCCAGACTGAAACCGATATCTCCCTTCATAATTTCGGAAAATTGATAACCAGTTCAAGACCAAAACAATAATAAGGTTTTTCAAGTTAAGAAACTAATCTCTTACAAGTATTGATATTCGTTTAGTGTATATATGTAAAAAATACGTTATATAAGGGAGTTCCCCCGCGTTTAGAACATACATGTATATACTTTTACCACAGCCACAGTCATACCGATAAGTTACCTTACCTGCGACTTTTCGACTTCCAGTGTGAGACTCTTTTGTAATGGCCTCAAGAATATTTTCGCTTGCCCTAAGGCGCTCTTCAAATATTCGACTGTGTATCCACTTGGAGAGCATGGCACCTCCATCAACAGCTTTGAATGCCCTTATGAAGTTCTTAGGATTTCATAGCCCCCGCTATCTCCAAGAGCGGGGAACGTCTCCAAAATCTTTTCATGAACGTGTAGTGCTGTGCCATTTTTGTCAAGAGTTATTTTTGATTCTCCTAAACCCACCATACTCAGGCTAATCCTCTCTGAGGCATTCGGGGACGTAGTTTGGGTTCTGTTTGCTAGGCAAACGAATGACCTAGTAAATGTATTCTTAGACAAAAAGTATGGTCTACTCCTGCTGCGTGCAGCCCGACTGGAAACGGCAGAACGTCAAACTGGTCCGGTAGGGGGTTGGTAGCCGAATATCTGCCGGTGTTCATCAGCAGCCGCAGATGATCTGGTCGATGAAGACGCGGTTGATGTCACCGGAATCCGCCACGGGGTCGACGTTATTGTGCTAGTTGTAGTCGTAGAGGAGGAAGTGTAAGAGGTGGAAGATGGCTGTACTCCAGTCAGACCATTTGCAGCCGAGATTAGTTTCTCTGCACATTCTCTAAGTATGTTTGCCATTGTAATCTTTAAGATGTAGAGTTGGACTATATTATATTTGTGACTAAGATTCAAGAAAACGTTTAATACCACGAGGCCGAATACCGTCGCTCGCAAGGTTTTGTGGGACATATATGGACGTGGGAGACTGGTATGGAACAAGTATCAGATTTCGATGAATTCAAACATTCGATGAATTCAAACATTCGACGAATTCGATCGTTCGACGAATTCGATCGTACAACGAATTCGGTCGTTCAACGAATTCGATCGTTCAACGAATTCGATCGTTCAACGAATTCGATCATTCGACGAATTCGAAAGTTCAACGAATTCAATAGACGAATTTAAAATTGTTGTGCATAATTCAAGCTTTCGCCAAATTCAAGTATTCGACGCATGCACAAACTTACGACAAATTCAAGTTTTTGATGAATAGAACATTTCACAAATACAAACTTTCGACAAATCTATCTTACTGAATTTTGAACCCAATAAAGCGCCATACTTTTTTGACAAGAAGTTGCCCGAAAATAAAAAAAGTGGCCGAAAACAATTTTAAGTTGCCGAAAAGTTGACTCTGACTCTGCGCATGCTTCGAGTGTGATCTTGCCTGAGTTCGAATCCGACTAGGTGATCGCCCGGTACTTTGATAGCAATATTTTGCTTGTTAGTGTCAGGGCAAGCCTTAGGGAATTTCTTTCATCTTCTGCCGTTTTTAGAATGGATTTTCGGCTTTATTTTCATGCATCAGGCTGTTTTTTTATCGTTCGGCCTCGGTGAATTCAACATGCAGACATCACTGAGATTCGCACACACAAGAAGATTCATAGGGATCGAAGCCTACCTGAGCCCGATGACCACACAAGGAGCAACTGAACTGATATACCGTAGAAGCAAGTCAAGGCATTTCTGTCATAAATCGTTCGTATTTTAGCTCCTTGAAGGCTTGAGTTCGTTGCATTCCCATAGAAACGCTTATATTTAAGCAATCAGCGCATGTGCACAAGTTTGTGTTACGAGATCGAAAAAATACCACATTGTTGCTAATATGGGAATGTGCAGTATTACCTATCTGTTACGGTAAATCTCTCGGCTTTATTAACTGTTACTGCCGCCGGGTTGGGTGCGATTTGTGTTGGTCGGTGAAGTGATTTGAACTCCCGACGGATGCAAGCAAATATCCAAGAATCCCTAAAGCGATCGGTAACCATTTAGGTAAAATCCAACAGTTTTTAGTGTTTAGATAACCCCCAATGTTCAATGCCTTTGTCCAATTAAATCATCCCTCCAAAAAGGCTTTATGTTTGACTTCCGGTGAAATCGCATTGGTCAGAACAGCAAATCAGAATACACAAAAATCGCATTTTCCAGAACCATATTTTTCGTAAGAAATAAGAAATAAGGTACGAGATTGGAGGCTGCCACTGACACAAAAAAGAATACAGTCATGGACAGCTGTTTCGTCCTCATTAGGACTCATCAGCATGACTTAGCAAACAATATGAGCTACTGTGAAAGAATCTACTGCTCATAAGGCCACTAGGAGAATTTCAGCTGCACAGCAGAATACCTACAGAACCCCTAAAATGTCTTTATTATTTTCCTTACAACTATTACCTCCGCTATCACTCGTAACGTAATTGTGAGTTCCGAATATTTCTAAACATTTACAGTAAATCCACTATGACTCGTTAGAGCAACTTTGCTATTGGCCTTAGGGATTAGCGATAACTGAAGAGCCATCAGTACAGCGGTATGTCAGAAACAATAGCCCTATAGTTTTGAAGACAACTCTTGAGATGCAAATTCTTCTCTAAAACTAAACTATAATTAACATACGAATAAAACCAAATCCACCAGATAAATTAAACAAAGTTTATTCAATCTCAAAAACACATATTTCCAGTTCGTTTTTCTTATCCTCGCGGAGTTGATAAATTTCTTATTTCTCAGTTCTTGGGTTGATATGCTGTACCGTGTTACAAGATTACACTGCTTTATGTTTCATTTAATGTTTTTTTCTTGTTGACAAATGCTACAGGCAGTTGTGTTTTTTTACCTAGGAGAGGAAAGTTCATTAATGACTTAGGTAGTCTAGTCTAGTCTAGAAAGTATAGTCTAGCAATCTTTATTCTAGCCTAGAAAGTATCTAGTCTAGAACGTCTAGCTAAACTAGACACAACGCCAGCCGCCCGCCCCCCTCCTCCTCCTCCTCCTCCTCCTCATTTCCTCCTCCTCCTCATGTCCTCTTCCTCCTCATTTCCTGCTCCTGCTCCTCCTCATTCACCTCCGCTCTCGCTACCCCAAGACTACCTTATGTTCCATTTCATCTTGTTCACGTCTCAACTTCGAATGGATTCAGAGGCGGCCGGTTCTGACTTTATAGCCGCTCCAAACAATAAGCTCCTAAAAATAGAAGCATGATCTCATCCACAGAAATAATAGATAATGAATCCTCCGCAATTGAAAACAATAGATAATGAAATCCTGCGTAATTAATGTTTCCTCCGCATTTAATGAGAATCCTCTGCACTTTCTTCATGCGGAAAGACAATACATTGATGACGTCATTGAATTAATGAGAGCGCCACACAAATTAACATAACGCCACAAAAAAGGGGCTTCATTCTGATCACTCCCTACTACTTTTGAGTAGCCAATCAGAGCGCGCGAAAGGCACTATTCACTGGTGTGGTATATACTAATAAACGTTATTAACTTTGAACTGTTTAGTCTATGTGAATGTGAATAAATTAATACCTTGCACTGAAGGTAGCTACAGGATCACACCGTGGTACGTAATACCACTCTCACAATTTTACCTATCATAACGTGTCTGCTAGAAGTTCTAAAGCATTTTAAGGATTGCAGGACAAACGGAATCTTTCCTAGCCAACAGAACTAGTTTTCTAGAGCCGAAGTGGCGCAATGGTTAGCACATTGACTTCACGGCACGGATTCAAACAACATGCACTATCGGCAAGTCTATAAATCTCAAGGTACATGTAATAAAACGTGGCTTTCAATCACTGACCACCCACTAGTGCCGGAGAAGACATCGGCCTGCTGGTGTGATCTCTATCTAGTGAATGAGTACTCAACCACATAACCACATTAATACAGCTAACAAACTAACTGTGTATTGTCAATCCTGATCACTATAAAATACATTTAGAAAATACATTACTTTAAAAAGGAAAAACAAAACATTAATGCGACGAAAAGTGAAACTTGATATCCCAATTATATACAAACATCCACCTAAATAGCATAATAAAATACATAGTAGCCTGCGTGACACTAGCCTGCTTATGCAGACTTATGTTTTCATTCTCATAAATTCGAAGAAAAAAGTAACGCGTTACTTTCTTCTTAGAATTTACGAGAGTGAAAAAATACGTCTGCATAGCAGGCTAACGTGACACATATTTCTCGAAAATATCATTACAATTTATTACTAGAAGCTCGGTGACTCTTAAAATTATTATTACAAGCGACTATGCAATGAGATATGGAAGGGTAAACATTGGTTGCTCTTCACGAATGTGGTCAGCTGTATACAGCTATTAAAAAAAGTTGTGGAGTAAAAGCCTTAAACCTACAAGGCCAAATAAGTTACGGCTATGTTTCATCTTCAAAGTTTGGGATAATTAGCCAGAAAATAACAACCGAAAATATATGTCATTTCTAAGTGGCATTTGCGGCAAACGTTGAACATCTTTATCTTATCCATCAATTCTACATTAAAAACTAAATAACGTCTTTCTAAGAAGAAAACAAGCTGATGACATATTTGCATAACATTCGATTCTCTTGGTTAGGGGACTCTTTTTAATAAGGAAATATGGATTCGCGAGTGCATT
This sequence comes from Actinernus sp. WN-2022, assembly GCA_030867875.1. Taxonomy (NCBI): domain Eukaryota; kingdom Metazoa; phylum Cnidaria; class Anthozoa; order Actiniaria; family Actinernidae; genus Actinernus; species Actinernus sp. WN-2022. The sequence continues at coordinate 128,687,673 of JAOWCC010001634.1, read as the reverse complement.
ACCAATAAGCACAGATGAATTTTCACGGCATAATGAGCTAGATCACAACACGATATGTTTATCTTTCTCCTGATGGTAACTTAAAACCAACTTCAAACCTAACAAAAACTTGAATAATATGTCAGAAAAGACACTATTGCCAGGACAGCTGAATTACTAAAAAATAACTGATTCTAAGTGTAAACTTTCCTAAAATATGGTGATATATATTGCTTGGCAGACACATGTAGTTTTACTGGAAGGCAGATAGTCCATTAGAAATAGGTGCTGATAGACTGAGGTTCAATTTTATTCGTTCAGGGCATATTTCTTAAACGTTTATTGCAAGACATAATGCTTACCTGCTAAAATTCGAGTGAACGGCACCCACCAACCTCAACAGCTTAAAAATAATTCAGCTACACTGTTATTTACCTCTACATATATATGTTATTTCAATATACTTTTTTCTTTTATATCTCAGCTGTATATACTTAAAACATACGCTCAGTCCAATAGTACACGCATTGTACTATTCAACAGTTAGATGACGTTTACATGGTTACCTGGCGTGAAAAGATCAACGGGATGTCAATTTGAAAATAAAAAGATGGAAATTATGCTACCAAAAGTATAAATAGGCAAGTCCCCGAAGGTTTTGAAATCGTTGCGGTATATTTGTTACGTTCTTCAAGAAGTAATACGAAATGTCCAACGACAGCATTGTTAACGATAAACTCGACTGTTTGGACATCACCTTTAACATTCACCAACAAGATTCTGGAAGCCAAGTCATCAATATTCTAACAAGTGTTTTAAATACAGTATTCGCCATCACAGCTGTGTTAGAAAACTCTCTTCTTCTCGCCGCAATTTGGAGACATTCTCGTCTTCATAAACCATCATTTATTTTGCTTGGCTGTCTTGGAGTTACTGACTTACTTACAGGGTTGATAAGTCAACCAGTTAAAGTAGTGTATGCTTTTGCTAAACAGCTCGGTATGTTTACTGTTGTATGCAATTCTTTCAAGGCAGCAAACTTGGTTCTGCCGGTGTTAGGATTATTATCGCTTCTCACCCTCGCCGCAATCAGCCTAGATCGTTTCCTTGCGTTGCATTTTCACCTCAGATACAACGAGATCGTTACCGTGGAGAGAGTGTTTAAGATATTCGTCTGTTTCTGCCTTCTGATGGCAATTGTAATAGTGCTTGGTGTATTACTACGCTTAATTCCCTTCAGCATCATAATGACGATTTGTGTCAATGTGCACTTCGGTAATTCTGTTCTTTTACTGGAAAGTCTACCAAATCACCAAACGACATCGGGCTCAAATACAAGACCTTCAGAACGCAATGCAACACGCAAATGGTGCTACTAATGAAGGAATTATCAAAATCAAGAAGTCTTCCATGTCTTTCTTTATACTGACTGGAATATTCTTCGTGTGTTACCTGCCATTTGTAACATTCTGCATAGCCTTCGTTGTGTATGGCTACAGAGGGTTTGTTGTTCCTTTGGGTGACATTTCAACTACGATCATCATGATTAATTCGTCTATCAACCCTGTTGTCTATTGCTGGCGACTGAGAGAGATTCGACAGGCTATAAAGAGAGACCTGAGAAGTATTTCAAGATGTCTTAGGCTACAAAATCCGAGTGAAGTAGACTAAAAAGAAGTAATTTCTTGCGCTCTATAATGCTAGAGAGGTTTCTTAAGTAGGCTCTGACTAAAACTGATTAAACCTTTACAGCATATTGTTTACAGCTAGGATCGGTTGAACTCGTAACATATTACTCTGAAGGAAGCGACTACATGTATTTGTGTAAAAGGACTATGCCATTCATCATAATACCAACTCAATATGTTCTCATATCAATTGGTTGCAACTACAAGTACGAACATTCTTGCTGTGAGCCGGTGACTTTATAGTTATCACATATTTTCCAAATTTTTGTAACCCTTTTGAATTTGGACGTAACTCTGTCATAGCACGCCGCGCTGTATTCTGCGCGTGCCTGGTGGAAATATACTTTAGCATCTCGCTTTATAACTCCTGTACACCTTAATCTACGATACCAAATGTTTCTAATGACACACCATACACTACATCTTATATCCCGACCTACATCGTGTAATGCCAGTGGCGTAGCCAGGTTCTTATAATTTGTAGGCCCAAACAACTGCTCCGTAAGGGTCGCTTCTAATGAGGGGTCCGGGAGCATGCTTCCCCGGGAGATTTTTTGATTTAGACTTTCGCAAATGCCTTATGCTGCACTTCCAGGTCATGTTTTGTGTATTTCGACAGCTCCTCAAGCCCAACATTCATTTGTAATAAGACAAGTAGGCTGTAAAATGTGTAGGCCCGGGCCTACGGGTCTATAGGCTAGATACGCCCTTGAATGCCATATAACTATAGTTTCCTTTAAGAAGCAAATCGCAACTACCTCTCTCCTAAATAATTCTTACATACTTTTATCTCACGCTTATCCTCGATTTTATCATAGTTTTATCATTCATTTAGGATATATTATCTTTGTTGTATTTCTAAAACCTTAGTATTCATTATTATGGGCAAAACCATAATGTAATTTATGTAGAGGTGTGTAACACTGTGGATTAAAGTGCAAGTATAATGCCGGAAAAAAATTTGTGTTGTACTTTTGTGTTTGTTTCGTAGAAAAAGGAATTAATCAGGAGGGAGGGGGCGTCTCAATTGCTTGGCCAATCAGCATTCCGGGAGAGTTATGTAGACAGTATGACGTCACATAGCAACGGAGTGAACGCCTCCCGTACCCTTGTTCAGTTCGGCGTGAACGTTATTTAGTTAGGCACAAAAAGACGTCAAAAGTTGAGGTTTAACGTTGCTTTGTCCAACAATTTCATGTAAGTACTGATGGTTTATGTCTTTATGTTACACATTTAATCGATTACTCAATCATCAAAAAAGTTTCAACCGCTTTAACAAGAAGCTAATTGAGCTCTTGTTGTTTTCCGGGGAGAACATTTTGGTTCGAAAACAGCAGAACTTAGTTTACAAATTTTCAGATTTCTCGAGATAACGGGTGAATTGTTAATCCAAACTAGGAGGTTTTATTCACACTTTCTTGGTCTTTTTGAGCAACTTAAGTATACGGCTTGTGTATGTTTGGTTCTGCTCATCAATCCTTTTGAGTGCTGAAGTTGCAGTTTGCTCGTTTGTTTGCCGTGTAAATATAACAACATAGAGAAGGACAGCGAGGTAAAACGGTGCTGAAATTCGTTTAAAATTAGTCCAGACATAGCTAAGAAACACAAAAAGATACCCTGTAAGTTCTGTCGATTTTTGTCCAAGATTTTTGTTGAAAATGGAAAACTAAACACTCCATACGAATGTATTAAAAAGTGTAATTTACATAGCTTGGGCTACCTGTGGTGTACGAGTGCTTATCGCCTAAAACTACATATTCGGCTTAAAAACAATAATCAGCTTATTGTTTTAGCCACAACAACCTCAAGCAGAATACCCTGGTATTTCGTTAATTAATAATACATTTTCATTAGTGATGTTTTGAAGTGGCAGGGTTATCTGCAGTTTATAACCAAGGCCCCTTTATTTTTTCAACAATAAATCAATACAAATTATAGTAATTAGCGATTTGAACCATAATAGAAGCTTGTGTCTGCCTGTGATAAAAAAAGCATATCTACAAATCATGATGCTCAGACTGACTCAATAATGGTTAACTCAAAAGTCAATATAACTCTCTCCCCCTTCACCCAAAATTGTTTAGTGCAAATTTGGCTAGGCAGCATGATGTAAGGCTAGTTTCTACTACTGGAACATATCATGTGAAATGTGTGTGAAACACATGTGAAACACATGTGAAAAATTAAGGATATTTCACATGATTTTTTCACACATATTAATGTGAAAAATGCATGTGAAACTACTATGTGAAACGATGAAGTCCTTTTCACACCAGAAAATGATGTCAAAATTCCTGTCAAATATTCAACCAAAAAATTCTCAAATGCATGTGAAATATATGTACATTGTATAATGCTGTGAAATAACATGTGAAAGTAGAACATTATACAGGAAGCACATCATTTTCACACCGTAAAATGCTGTGAAAATTGATGTGAAATATTCAACCAAACAATTCTCAACGAAGCACCCCTTTTCACACCGTAAAATGATGTGAAAATTCATGTGAAATATTCAACCAAAAAATTCTCAACGAAGCACCCCTTTTCACACCGTAAAATGATGTGAAACAGAATAGACCAGTTCGCGGTAAATTCCGACATTTTGAAAGGGGTGCAAACATGGCGCGAAATACAGTGTTTTGTATGGGAATCGATGGGAATCTGATGCCAAATAAAATCTGTAAAATCGAATTTATGAAATATTCTTCAGATACAAACTTAAGATACCAGGTCATAATCATGTGATCATATATTATAAGTGACTTCGGTGTAGCCGTCTACATGCACATGTACGTCTACGCATTGACGCATAGCCACCAACATCTTGATATATATTATGATATATATTATGGTTAGCCTGTGCTATATCAAGGCATAAACAGGTTGATGCGTAGCCAGCCATATATACACACAGTACAGTAGCTTTGTTCTGCTTAGACTTGAACTGTTGAACTCCTATGGTTTTCCTGTGGTATAGATAGAGGCGTAGATGCATATCCGAAATTCTAGGTGGGTACCTTCGTGTGAAGGGGTATTCTGTACTCGCTCCTGGAATTATATTAAACAAAAAAATAACCAAAAACAGTGGAAAAATGCATATGAAAAATATAATGTGGCATGCATATATATAATATATATATATATATATATACACTGAAACAAAAAAACTCTGCAAAAGACTTACATATATCATATATATATATCCTTTATATTTCCATCAAACTTTCTTGACAGTTGTTGCGTTGGTAGACACAAAGAAACATAATAGGCCTTGTTTTCCTTTGTGTTTCACGGTAACGAAGTAGCAAGTTCAACCGTGAAACTCTGCCATTTTGGCCTGCAATGCTTTGATCACACATTTTCAATAGTAAAAGCGGTAGCCGGTCAGTCGCCTTTCTTTAGTTGCTCAATAATCTAAAGGCCGGTTTACAGGACGCGTTTACTGATCCCGGGGCAAGATTTGTCACGAGATTAAAATGAGTTGTTTTGTGTATGACTTTATCCCTAATAACATTACATTTTTTTACAGGGAATGATGATAATCCAACTATAAAGAAATTTGATAAGACATATCGCCACGGCATTAAACGTGTCATGTAAACAGGCCCTTAGATTAGTACTGCTGACTAGCTTTTCTGCGAGTTTAGGACAACTCATTTGCATAACGTCCCTTAAATGAAGTCATTTCAAGGATTTGTAATGCTTTTTATAGCAAACAACGACCATAAATCGCCCAAAAAATGGTTGAACAAGATTTAAGACACTTTACTGCGCCAAAATAAATGATTTCTGGCTACGGCTTATAGGCACTTTAACTCGAGCTCCGAAGCCACTTCGTGAATTTAAACAAAATGTCATAACTTTTACAATTTTTGCCAAATTCTGCTCAAATCTTCACAAATAGTACACAATTTATTGATACAACTGATAAAGTCAAAATTTCACCCGATCACACATACTAATGACGTAATTGTGACGTAACACAACCACACTTTTTGACATTTTGAGCCGGCATTACTCGAAATCTAGTCGAACGATTTTTTTTCAAACAACTGGAAACTGTTCAAACTGATAACACACGTACACAGTGCAAATTTTATCGAAATCCCTTGGGCGGAATTGGCCAAAATCTGGGCTCTGAATTTCTCATCTTATTAACGTTGTCAAAGTTGAAAGGACCGTATCTTTCTGTCAATGGAAGTGATTAAAATCCAAGCTGGTTAAAAATATTTCCCAAAGCTTAGTAAATCTTGATAGCAAACAAAATTGTGCTACCAAAACTGAACAAAACAAAAGTTGTAAATATTTATTCCGATAGAGTAGAAAAGTGGAAAAATTGAAAAAACTCAAAATCTACAAATTTCAGGTTTTCAAAAAAGCCGCTCAAGAGAATGTTTTTAATATTTCTGAGCTATAAATTCAATATTTCATAAGAGTAATACACCAAATCCTATCGCTGAGAAATATCTACAATTGGAGATATAATTTTTCAGAGGAGCACATCAGAGCCGAGGTTTTGGATAGTGCTTTGTTTACATCTAGTGGCCACGGCTGACTATTAAGGCACGTGCATTCAAAAAGTTGAGAAATTATCATAATGACCAGGGGGTACAAGCGATAACTAATTTCTGTAAAAATATGTATAGATTGTTAGAAACTGGTTGTGCATTGTACCTCCTGGTCATTACAATATTTTGTAAACTTTTGAATGCACGTGCGTATTCCGTCAGTCAGCAGTGGCCGCTCTAGATGTAAACAAACACTCTCCAAAACCTTTGCTCTGATTTGTCCACTTTGAAAAATCATATTTCCAATTGTAGTCTTTTTCAGTGATAGGATTTGGTGTATTATTCTTATGAATGATTGAATTTAATGCTCACAACGTTTTTAAAAAATTATGTAGTTTTTGTTAGAAAACCTGAAATTTGTAGATTTCGAGGTTTTGCCATTTTTCGACTTTTTTACTCTCTCGAAACTAGAAATATTCACAACCTTTTTTCTGTTTTCGCTAGTATAGTTTATTTGGCATCAAGATTTTGCTAAGCTTTGGGGAATACTTTTAAGCAGTTTGGATTCTAATCACTGCTATTGACAAAAAGCTACGATCATGTCAACTTTGACAAAACGTTAGTAAGGTGAGAAATTCAGAGATCAATTTTGTGTTGTTTTCAAGAAAGAAATCAGTATTCGACTAGATTTCGAATAATGGCTCAAAATGTCAAAAAGTGGGGTTGCCTTACGTCACAATTACGTCAATTGAATGAGTGATCCAAGTCAAGATTTTGACATTATCAGTTGTATCAATAAATTTTGTACTATTTGTGAACATTTGAGCAGAATCAGGCAAACATCTTAAGTTTAAATTCGCAAAGTGGCTTCGGAGTTTCAATGGAGACGCCTTAAACGCTGCAACGTTTTTTAACGAAATAAAAACTAAAATACTCTCAAAATATCCGCTTTGTTCATTTCTGTATTATATATTAACCCATGGCTAGATGGGTACACAAATTAGTGTTGTCGTACTAATAAAACAAATCAAAACAAATTAGTTAGGTTCAACACGGGTATATTTTGGATCAGTTCAAAAGCCGCAATTGTCTTGCAATAACGATTCGGGTTTAATTTAAAGTCATTTCTGTATAAAAAGATACACAAACTAATTCATTTTCATCTCGTGACACATTTTGCCCCGGGATCGGTAAACGCGTCATGTAAACCGGCCTTTAAATTATTGAGCAACTAAAGAAAGGCGACTAACCGGCTACCGCTTTTACTATTGAAAATGTGTGATCAAAACATTGCAGTCCAAAATGGCAGAGTTTCACGGTTGAACTTGCTACTTCGTTACCGTCAAACACAAAGGAAAACAAAGCCTAGTATGTTTCTTTGTGTCTGCCAAAGCAACAACTGTCAAGAAAGTTTGATGGAAATATAAAGGATATATATATATATGATATATATAAGTCTTTTTCAGAGTTTTTTTGTTTCAGTGTATATATATATATATATAAGCCAATGTGTAGACTACTCAATTTTTGAGTACATAGATTTAATACAAATCTGTTTCGTAGACCGACGTGAAGTCGATCCACTCTTCAGTTAATCTCTATACACTGAAGCATTGCTAAGAGCTACAACAATAATATGATCACGTCAATAAACCGTTAAATAGTTGCGCGCGCTAAAGTGATCGTGTTTTATGTTACGCCAATCTCCACAAACCGGAGCATTGATAAGAGCTACGACAATATGATTGGTATGGCAAACCTTCGAAATAAGCCGTAAAATGAGTGCGCACATTAAAGTGATTGTGCGCATGGTGTATTACGTATATTGACGTGATCATATTAGTGTTGTAGCTCTTAGCAATGCTTCAGTGTATAGAGATTAACTGAAGAGTGGATCGACTTCACGTCGGTCTACGAAACAGATTTGTATTAAATCTATGTACTCAAAAATTGAGTAGTCTACACATTGGCTTAATCCGCTCCTTTATTGTAGAGCACTATCTTGGTTTCACCGGTGAACTTCACCTATATATATATATATATATATATATATACGTTAGTTTTATGAATCTGTAATATACACAAACATCGTATACGTAGTGTTATCATAACTACAGGCTAGGTTAGAGTGAAACCGCTAGAAGTAGTTGTAGTGTTCCCGCATTGAATCATGGGAATAAAGGGACACATGTTTTGGAGCTAAATCTGTGTGCGTGCGTGTTCGGTCTGCTAGTCCGTGTTGGCTTAGTTTAGTAAGGCGAGAAGCTGAGAATCTACATTGGCGACGAGGACTCGACCACCCGAGTACATTAAAGACTATGAATGATATTGAGTCTACATTGGACTGAAGCGTTTTGGAACTGAGACAATCTTTACTGCATTGTTTTGCAGACATTAGTATTATGCAGTTACTGTTATGGATGTTTATTGTAATTTTGATTCTGAGGAAAAAGAGGGATTGTAGTGTTCACGCATTGAATCATGGGAATAAAGGGACACGTGTTTTGGAGGCGTGTGTGTCGTGTTAGCTTTATAGTAAGGCGAGAAGCCGAGAATCTACAGTAGTACATGTATTAGTCGTTTACTTCGTTTACATGTGAGCCAGCACAGGCCAAGAGAAAACCCCTTTGCCATGGGGCAAGGGCAATCGAGATACATGTACAACGGCAGGCAAATATTAAAACGTGCATGGTGAGAGGTGCGAACAGTGTAATCAGTATTAATTTACAACCGATTTCAATAGGGAACTATTCGACATACTGTAAGATTAAGAACTTACATTGTACTTATTTAACACAGACATGCTTTGTAAACAGGCTCATGCACTTGTTTATCCTGGTTTTGAGGTACTGAATCAAATAATTTAGTGCTGTTTCATATTCCAAATATTGATCAATAGACTTCAAGTACTGAATCGAGAACATGTTTTGCGCGGACACTGAAATCGGTCGTAAATTATGTAATCAACGTGCTTTTCTGAGCGTAATTGAGAATGCTGCAACTTACCTTCGATTCTCGAGGAATCCTGGAGATTGTTATTAAAGAAATAGAGTTTGATAACGCTAAAACCACAGCGCGCAAAAGACAGAGTTTCCAGCAAAAGGACTTCAAGTGAAGATACGACGGTTGCAGAGAAATATTATACTTCAATATTTGAGCGCCAAGTGTGCATCCGTGATCGGATTGGTTACCGAACACGATACCTGGTATTCTCCGCGACGTGATTGGTTGAAAGTACATTAATACCCGGATGTTGCCAAAGGTTAATCCGTGAGTTATAAACAAAGTTGTCTCCATTTACACTGCTTCAACTGATCGGGCTTCAAGATGCCGATCAGTTGAAGCCAAAAGTTACTAAATGGCGACAAAACAAGAAGTCTTCAAACAAAACTTCCCAGAGTCGAAGGAATGCGATTGTTAGGAGCTTTGAATTGAAGTGCGTGCACGTGGGAGATCAATAAATAGTTCGGAGTTCCGTTCGCCTTCATCCTGTGGCGTGTTAGACGTTCCTGATAATATCAAGATTAAAGTGCTTCTTCGTTGGCAGAGAGATCGATGATTAACATTTCCTTGGAATAGTGAACTCATCAGTGCTGTCGAACCAGCAGTTCCAGCAGTGTCCTGGGAACCGTGTCCCGGTCCAGTTGAACTTGAAGCGCAAATTATGAACTCTGATCTGCAGGTACGACACAAAACGTCTCGTTGTAGTAATATTCATTGGATAGAAAAGGACGAAAATGCTCGTCTCAGGGATATATAGTTACAAACTCCAAGCAGCCACTTGATCATGATTTAACAGTTCAGAGACACTTAATTATAAACTGAAGGCTAGGCTGGTCAATTTGATTTAAATAGTGAGAGTTTCAGTACCTAACCAAGTCTCTTATTTAGACCAATTTTAGTTTAATATTTAATCCAAAATCGTTCTCTTTCTCTGAGGATAATCTTCTTCCTCTCATGCAGTGTCCATGTCCTTCTTGACTTGTTAAATAGGCATGAGTGCGTCCTTGTTAAAATCGTGTCTAATAGCTATAGGGAGTTAATAATATATTATGCACCAATCAATGTTAAGCCCCAGGGTGGGGGGGGGGCGATCCCAGGGGAATTTGACATTTATCCAGAGCCAAATGTCAATTTCTCCTCCCTTGAGCAGCACTTTTGGGTCAAATTCCCGCCCCTGGGGTCCTTTTTTTGCATCAGACGTAGCCATATTACAGGTTATGTATTTCAGAAGATACAATACAACAACACTTTTATTTTTTGTTCTATCTTAGCATATGAAATCCCCAAGTTAATTAGCTTACAGGTTGGTCTCTCACAAGGTCCTCATTACAATATCATCTCTCTCACATGGTATCAACTGCAATGCAAAAGATGCAGGGCACAAAGCACAGACTTGGTGATACCAGTTATGACAAGAGTCACACTGTATCCACAAGGTTGGGCCCTCCATGGTTTGCGTTTCTTCCTCCGGATCCTCTTGTTTACAGATGTGACAAACTTCTACCCGAAGCTTAGCCTTGCCGTCCTTGATTTTGTCTTTAGCTTCTACATCAATATACTCGTTCCATTCTGCATCGTACAGTTGTAAAATGATTTCACCTTTTATTTCAAAGGCGCTGGCAATTGTCGAGGCCAAGTTTTCGTTAACGCCAAAGGAAAAAGCTTTCCTTGACTCTCCGTATTGAACAAGAACCTATTAATAATAAAATGGCAAAGCAATAAACTAATTGACTACAAATCATGCATGCAGATCAGGAAAGAAATTTACATGAATATGCAATTTCCAAAAACAGAAGCACAAAACACTTTTTTATAAAACCAGCTGAAGGAATTAAAAACAACCGATGGCCTTTTATAAAAAGAGATTCAAGCATCTTTCATCCATCGTGCAAAGAACGAAGAGCAGCGTTTCTGATTCCCATGGACTTCTGGGTATTTTCCAAGATGGAGTATCCAAGATGGCGGGTTACTCGTTTTCAGGCTCTCTCCGTTTTCCCAAAATGGCGGCTCTGTCAAATTCCCTTCCCTGGGGCATCGGGTATATGTCAAACTCCCGACCCAGGTACCAGCCTTCGATGTCAATTTCCCGTGGGTTGCCCCCCCCCCCCCCCCTACCCTGGGGCTTAACATTGATAGGTGCATTACACGGTGGTGAGAAGATTTGAAGTTTATCTTCGAGAGTCAAAAACATTTCATGAGTGAGCGCAGCGAATCTATTCATTTTACTCACTGTCAGTACAAATAGTCGTGATCTTTCTAAGCTGTTCTGGGAAGTTTCATCGGGTTTTCTCGTCTCTTCGTTGCAGTCGAGAAAATCTTTAGAGAGTTTTAATTTAGATGGTGCCGCGTATTTGGCTTTTTGTACTCGGAATATTCATTATCAATCTTTTTCTGTGATTTTCACACACCTGCCGCCATCTACGGCAAACGTGACGTCATCGATATTTTCACTAGAGGATATGGAAAATATGCTACTCAGTACCCGGATGTAGTTTCATATGACTTCTATGAGTGGTTTATTTCTCAGTGAAACACTATCGTCCATGTAATAAAGATAGATACAGTCGAAGCTCTCTGTGTGGACACTCTCATAAGCGGACAGCTCCAGACACCTTTCCAAAACCCCATTTGAACTCTCCAGCAGTCAAACTCTGTATTTACACATTCCCGTAAGTGGACAGTTCCAGTTATGGACACTTTTTCTGATTCCCGAGGGTGTCCGCTTACAGGAGCTTCTTTCATCCCTTCGGTTTAAACAAGAAATTGGGTTAAGGTTATTTAAACCCTAATCTTTGTTCACATTTTCCGTAGTTCTTCTATGTCAGTTTTGGTTCAATTTCTTCGCCCTGCTTCTTCAATTTGTGTACTAATTAAATTAATTGTATTGTGAACTCACACTGGTTAAGTAATGCTTACAAACTTTGTAACAAACCTTGAAAAAGGCACAGAGCCAAAACATTGGGAAATAAATATATATAGTTGGACTTCCACATACAGCTCAACCCTACTTGATTGTTCAATATATATATATATTATATAATATATACACACATACATGTAAGTACTTATAGATGATATAAATTTTAACTGTGCATGTGCATTAATTTCACATCTGTTGAAAAGTGCACACCATTATTTCACATGGAATCTGTTTCACAGATTAAATAAATAAATATATATAATATTAATTTAGATAAGGTAAAACAAATTCACACCATATTTCACATTAATGATATTTCACATGATCTGCCCCAAAATAATTCACACCATATTTCACATTGTTTTTGAATTGCATGATGTTTAAAAAATATTCACATCCTATTTCACAGGGTGGCATGAATTTCACATACATGTGAAATTTGGTGGCCAGTTCCACCGAAAGTTTCACATAGGTTTTCACACTACCAACCTTTTCACATAACTGCTTTCACATAGTTTTTCAAAGTATAAAAACTTTCACATGCAATTCACATGTGTTTCACACATATTTCACATATAATGTCCCAGTAGTGTTCTTTGATGACTGAATAATCACATTTTGATCAACTGTTTGATGGTGTAACAGAAATTGAGCCAGAAGGGACAATTTGGCCCTTTTGCAAGCGACCTGGCATTTTATTTCCTATGGAAGCAGACAAAGCGAGACAATTTGACCATCATCATATTGTTTTCAAGGGACAAATATGTTTTTAAAGCGGGAATGGCACAATGGTGCAGCCTGGCTCATTCCCTGGTGTAATCATTGCCTCTAGCAATCTCCATATTCCTTTAAATATCTCTTGAATAGTATTAATTCATAACAATAATTATATAAGCTTGAGATTGATTTATATGATTTATTAACTTTGTTGGTAGTCTGCATTGCTGGCTCTAGACAGCAACATTTGGGTGGGTGTGCTGCCTGGGTCCAAAACCCTACCTTACCCTATTTCAGACCATAAAATATGATTTAAAGATCTGGGTCCTTTTCAGACCTGGGTCCAGTTGTTCAAAGGGTGAATAATGATATCCACCGGAAAAATCCCTATATATCAGATGAAAGGTTTATACCAGTTACCGGGATTTATCAGGTGGATAGCATTATCCATACTTTGAACCAACCGGGCCAGACCATGAAAATGTGTACTCTTGCAATGACTCAACTAACATTGTGAGTAACTAATCAAGCCCCTTGATTCTTTTCAGCCTTATAACCATTTCACTGAACTTGAAAACCCAACAGAAAGAAAGGTTGTTAAAAATAGGATTTATACAGTATTGTATCTATCAGAAAATGTTGATGAATTATTCTTTTGATTTTCATATGGATATTAAACTCACAAGAACTATGGTAATTCCAAGAATTTGATAGGTCCCTCAGCCCAAAAATATCAAAACAATCTGTCTCATTGCATGAGGATCGACAGGTCAGAATATATATTTTGAAGTATGGGTTTGAAGAGCTCCTTCTTTTCTTGTGGTGTGGATACAGGTGGCAGGGCTGGCATAACTTACAGAATGCATTGCATTTGTCACTTCGGCTTCTACTGGTCAGAAGCTAAGGCTGGGTGATTTGTCATATTATGTACCAAATGGCACATAGATATATGCCAGTATAAAATCGGGGGAGGGGGAGGGGGGACTTTGGGTTAAAAATGTTGGGGATGGGTGCCTTGGGGATGCTAATTGTAGATAAAGCTGAAAAATATATACTCTAAAAATACTTCACCTATTGAAAATGCAATACCCTAAACTTGAAATACCTAGTTTCCTGCAGGGCTTTGCAGCTGAGCAAATTATTTACAATCGATTTGTGTCTATTTTAATTAGGAGGACAATTTGTTTTAAAACTCGGAGAGCTAACATGCTACAAGACCCCCTAAAAAATTGAAGTGCCAATTTCAACCCCTAAAATGACGAGCACCCCCAGCCACATATATTACATGTAAAGAGCCCCCGGGTATAAAATATTAATGAAACATTTGGGATTGATTCCTAAAAAAAATTATACACCTGTGCATCAATATAATTTTAATAAATTGCACCAAATGACTGCACGAAATTATCTAATTTAACTTTAATAAAACTAACAACATTTATACATACCAGTCCTCAGTGTAGGAACTCTCTCTCCAGCTAGCTTTAAATACGAACTCAGAAATTTGAAACAGCAACTTCCAACATAGGTTATTCCAGTATAAAGAAAAACTAAGTCATTTTATTCAAGGTGGTTTAATTATTACTTATTTCTGAATCAACTGAATTCCCTTGCTTCACTTTTCCTTCGAGTTCGAGAGACTTCAATGTCGATCCTTTCGCTTGTACAACAATATACATGTTCTCGTAGAATAAAAGGGAATAATTACATGTTATTCTGAAAAGTCATCGACTACATAACTTGCCAATTATGACTTGGGCCTGTCCTTCGCATTAATTATCCTTGGTGAACAGACTCGAACAGACTGACTTTTCACTTTGAAGGGATTGATGAGCAGTTCTACACAAACCATCTTAACACAACTTTGCAGATAAGGAGTTGAACACCTCAGGAACTTGACCTCCTATTTTGAAGCCTGATTGTCATTTCTCCGGCCCTTAATTCCATTCAGCATTTTTGCGGTCCTTGCCGTTTCTCCCAAACGGCAGTTCCACTTATTCACAAAAACCTACCTAAAAACCTATTAAACAATACAATAAATTTCCATAAGCCCGGCTCAAAACCGTCTTTGGTACGTTCTTTTCTGGTAAATGGAGTTATATGACTGATATTTTGAGAAGTAATGTGAGAATTATTTTTTTAGTAAATGCGATCGAGTAAAATAGCCATGTTTTTATGCGCCGCCATATTGAAAATCACTGAGCCATTGCGTGACGTCATACTGTCTACATGAGTGGTCCAGGGTTTTCCCTAGAGACGCCCCCTCCCTCCTGGTATTAATCTTGCAAATTTTGTAACATTTCTGGCATTTAATGCCTAATTTTGGTTACTTTTCATGGATACTGTGACGTCATAAGATGAATCAACTCCCTCCCCAGAGAAAACTACCCGTAGGTTTCCATTGTGACATCACAAGATGAATCAATCCCGCCGAATTCGGGTAACTTTTATTCTAGTTGAATTGCTCTTCCAAGCCCCTGATTCCAGTAAGAGGAAAACTAGTGGTCTGCTCGGTTGAAAACGTGTGTGTGACGTTTCTTGTTGACACTGGAGCAAGTATTACAATTATCAAACCGTCCGTCTATGACAAGATAACTGAGGCTTCAAAACCACATTTCGTAGACCCCAAACAGAGCATGGTTTTGGCGGATGGAAGAACTCTGCCCTTTGTCGGTCGAGGGGAGTTCAAAATGAGTGTTGGACCGTCAACAGTGGAGCACGAAGTTTGGATCGCAGAAATCGAGGTTGATTTTATGCGATCCCATAACTGTGAGCTTAAATTGGAGAACAATGTCTAGTATTTAACCATGCCGGAAGGACGCGTCCCATGCTGCAACCTACAAGGAAACCTAGCATGTCGGAGGGTTGCATTGTGTGAAACTGTGGTGATACCGGCTCGATCGGAAGTTGTTGTGCCTGGGGAGTTTGTGGATGGAAACGGTACAAATGATTTAGGCATCCTTGAGCCAACCACTCGCTTCCAGGAGCGCAATCAGTTAATGGTAGCGAGGACACTAGTGCAGACCGATCATGACAGAATTCCCCTCAGATTGCTGAACCCAACGGAAGTACCTCAAACTGTGTACAAGAAGTCTATCGCAGCCTGGTGTGAGCCTGTTGAAGAGGTATATCCAGAGGCAATCGGACTTAAAGCTGTAAACCGCATCAGGACCCCGGTGACAGGAGATCAGGACACAGTAATGGAGGGGGCAATGACATCTCACCTGGAGGACCTACTAGAAAGGAGCTGCCAACACTTGAATGACAGTCAGAAGGATGCTACCAAGTCATTGCTGCTGGAGTTCCAGGACGTGTTCTCATCTAAGCCAGGGGATATTGGAAGATCAGGAATTGTTACCCATCAGATCAACACTGGCGATGCAAGACCAATTCGACAACAAGCAAGACTCCTACCAATCCACAGGCAAGAGGAAGCACGGAAGGAGGTCAGCAGCATGCTGGAGCGAGGCATAATAGAGCCCTCGTGCAGTCCATGGGCCTCGCCAATCGTCCTGGTAAAAAAAAGTGACGGCTCAACAAGGTTTTGCATTGACTACCGCAAACTAAATTCAGTCACCACCAAAGATTCCTATCCTCTTCCTCGTATTGATGACACCTTCGACGCCCTTGCTGGGTCCCAGTGGTTTTCAACCTTGGACTTGTCGAGTGGATACTGGCAAGTAGAAGTCCAGACGGGTGATCGACCCACTGGGACGGGTTTGTACCAATTCACAGTTATGCCGTTTGGCCTCTGTAATGCTCCCGCGACATTCGAGCGTCTGATGGAGCAAGTTCTCGCAGGCTTACCGTGGGAAATCCTACTGATATATCTGGAAGATGTCATTGTCTACGCCAATTGCTTTGAGGAGAGGTTGGAAAGGTTAAGGTGTCTGTTCGCAAGGCTCCGGGAGGGGAAACTGAAGCTGAGCCCAAAGAAGTGTTACCTTTTCCAGAGCAGCGTGAAATACCTCGGACACGTGGTGAGTAGCGCCGGCATCTCGACAGACCCCAACAAGCTTGCAGCCATAAGAGACTGGCCAGTCCCCTCAAACACGAAGGACTTACGGGCTTTTATCGGCTTGTGCTCGTATTATCGACGGTTTGTTAAGGGGTTCGCTGACATCGCTAAGCCCCTCTACCAACTACAGGAAAAGGGAGCTCGCTACACTTGGACGGAAGCGTGTGATAGTCCGTTTCAGATGCTCAAGAAGAGTTTCATGACTTCACCTATCCTTGCGTTCCCAAATACAGTAGACCGGTTCATCTTGGACACCGATGCGAGCAGCGTCGGAGTGGGTGCTGTCTTGTCGCAGGAGCAGGAAGGACAAGAGAAGGTGATTTCTTACTTTAGTCGCTCCTTGACGAAGTCGGACCGGAACTATTGCGTGACACGAAGAGAACTGCTAGCTATCATCCTAGCAATCCGCAACTTCCGTCACTACCTATGTGGAAAGAGCTCTCTCATCGGTACGGACCACGGTGCGCTCCAGTGGCTCCTGGATTTCCGGAATCCTGATGGTCAGACAGCACGGTGGCTGGAGGAACTCTCCATGTATGAGTTTGAGATAGAGTACAGAAGAGGTCTCTCCCATGGCAATGCTGACGGCCTTTCGAGAAGGCCCTGCGGGGAGTGTCGGAAATGCGAGAGAGAGGAGGATAAAGAGTCGCCAACAGGAGGCGAGAGGAAGAAGTGTAATGCGTCAAGGAAGTCCCCTGCGAAGGCTAAGGATGACACATGGGTAGAGCAATGGTCTAGAGAAGACATTCGAAAGGAGCAGATGGCTGATGAGGGCGTGTCGAAGTTTATGGAATGGAAGGAAGAAAGTACAACACGCCCTGACTGGAAGGTGGTCGCAAAGGAAGGTCCAGATGCCAAGTCATACTGGGCCCAGTGGGACCGACTATCGGTGAGGAATGGCATCCTTTACAGGCACTGGGAGTCTGAGGTCGGGGACAGCGTGATCTGGCAGCTAGTTCTTCCCCACGGATTCAGGAATCTAGTGCTTCAGCAGCTGCACGGCAGCCCAACAGCGGGGCACTTAGAGCTGAAGAAGACACTAGCGCGTGTGAGAGAGCGGTTTTACTGGAACGGCTATACACAGGACACACGGCTCTGTTGCACACGATGCGATACCTGTGCTTCTAGGAATGGGCCACCTAAGAAACCGAAGGCTGCCATGAACACCTACAATGTTGGAGTACCGCTTGAACGAATCGATGTTGACATCACAGGACCACTGACGACCTCTGATCAAGGGAACACATACGTGCTGGTAGTGGGGGACTATTTCACCAAGTCGACCGAGGCTTACGCCCTACTCAACCAGGAGGCGCAGACGGTAGCGAAAGTACTTGCGGAGGAGTTCATCCCTAGGTATGGCGTGCCTAGGGAGATTCACTCGGATCAAGGGCGCAACTTCGAGTCCGCCTTGTTCAAGGAGGTCGGAAGACTTCTTGGCATGGACAAAACAAGGACCACGCCCTTGAGACCACAGTAGGATGGAATGGTCGAACGATTTAACCGTACCCTGAAAGCAATGCTCGCCAAGTTTGTGGATGAGAACCAGCGTGACTGGGACTGTCATCTTCCATTCCTCATGATGGCATATCGTTCGGCTGTACACGAGACTACAGGCTGTTCCCCAAGTGAGCTTATCTTTGGCCGAGAAATGCGTCTCCCTGTAGATCTTCTGTTCGGCTCTCCAGAAGAGAGCGACGATATCAGTAACTATGCACAGGAGCTGCAAAGGAAGATCACCCGGGTACACCTATACGCTCGGAAACACCTTAACATCGAGAGTGGCAGGCAGAAACAGAAGTATGACCAGAGACTCAACCAGAGCGTTTACAACCGTGGAGATGCGGTATGGTTCTACAATCCGAAGAGGAAGGTCAAAATATCCCCATGCCTGCAGCGACCTTGGGAGGGCCCCTACCTCGTGCTGAAGCGGTTAAAGTGCCTATAACCCCAAAAAAGTTACGCTTTCAGATCAAACTTAGAAGTATTCTATGCAACTTCCCGAAAAAAAAAATGGTTTTAAAGCATTTCTCTTTTTTTTACGGCTTTTCAAAGATGAGAGCCGTGAACTTTTACCGTCAGCTTAGCGACTTGGTGGGGTCTGGGACTAGTTACGTCATAGTAGGGAGACATGTCACGTGATAAAGGCTTCTCTATGTACTTTTGCCACTTCTTGGTTCGTTCTTCATCATTTGAGTCGCAAGTTCTGTTATTTTCTGCTTGACTTTTTGACAAAATGTCTTCGCCAGCCTCCGTATCTGAAGACAGTTGTTCGTCGGACAATTCAGAGCTAAATTTTACCGACTATGAGCTTGAAGCAGAAGAATCTGCCGGCGAAGAGAGCTCGAAGTCGAATGATCAACAAGATGGCGAACTCATCCCCTACGCGGATGAGCCACTCGCCGATGAAGAATGGATTACAAACTATCGCCAGGAAAGAAAAAAGACAGAGGACAGGCGAAGAGACCTCCAGAATCGGTTGGAAGGCCTCGAACCAAGGGAAAGCTGGTGAGTTATTGCTGATTTTAAAATTGAAAGTAAGGAGTAGCCATTTGAAGTTAGAAAACTTAGATTATCACAAGACACGAATGAATTACCACACGAACAAGTGACAAGTTGAGTTCTGGACTGAGGGTCCGAAGTCAAAAACCGACCGCTATGGACGATCTTTAGTGGCATCTGTGTTAAATTAACCTTTCTTTTTAATGTTTCAAGGTGTAGTTGCGGAAAATGCAAGATAGACTTGCTTCAAAACGCCTACGAATGCCAGTGTTGCCGTGAGATTGAGAAGTGTGTGGAAGCAAATAGCTCTGATTTAGTATTGCAAGACGTCGAAACTCCACCGATTTGTATAACCCTCCATCCAGGATTTCACTCAGTGTGCCTCGACAAGTGGTCCCTCAGGCTTGCTGCCGGTAAATATAAGACAAAGGACAAGCGAAGATATCGCCAGACTGGTACAGAAGAAGCGTAAGTTTGATTTATTTCTTATTCGATGATGAAGGTGAAAGGTACTTATGGTTATCGCACAGAAAATATTTTTCGAGTCCTTTCTTCTAGTAGAACTACTTAATGGTTCACTTAATTCCTAATCATAAATAAGGGCTCCTAAAGAACTTTACATCGAAATATACCGAATTTCAATCTTATTCGCTCTTCCCGCAGTCAAAGATCACTTGAAAACTCCTTGTAAACTGTGCAAAATTATCCATATAGGCTCAGGGCCCGGTTGTTCAAAGGGTGGATAACGCTATCCACCGGATAAATCCTTATCCAGTGGATAGGTATTACATGTATCCGAAATAGCTTATTTTATCAACTGGATAGGGATTTATCCGGTGCATAAAGTTATCCACTCTTTGAACAACAGGACCCGGTAGTTTGTTCTGATCTATGAATGATTTGGAGTTAGGTTTTATCTAATTTCAGGGTTTGATTTTAGTGAGAATTTGAGAAAATACATTATTAATGATCAAGTGGCATGTACCGTATTCAGCAGGTATTCCCTGATTCATTAATTTGGGGTCAATTAAAAAAAATGTGGCCACTATTTAAGCAATAAACCACACATATCACTGTTTACTGGCGAAATAAAGCATGCAGGTTCATTGTTGGGAGAACACTTGAAATGCTTGAAAATCATGCACCTTCGGCTTGTGATTTTCAAGCATTTCTTGTGTTCTCCCAACATCCAGTGTGCTTTATTTTGCCAGTAAACACATTGAAATGTGTGGTCTATTGCTTTTATGATATAACAACAACACAACAAAAGCAGGCGTGCCGATTTCTGTGTTTACCGGCACAACAGACCATAGAATCCAGTGATCCTTGCAATCGCAACAATCATATAAGCCTTTACTTGTAAGAATCGCTATAAATGAAGATACCGTTAAGTTTCCTAATATCGTAATTCCTCTTATTTTTACCCTTTTCAGAATTTACCTTTTTGATATTTTAGTCTGTGGAAATTTAGTGTGCAACATATTGGCCCTTTCAATTGAGAAACATGCAGCAATTATATACATGTATGTTTTAGTGGTTAACATCCCAGAGTGGCGCATCCTAGATCTGACACTGACCAGGAAAGTGGAAGGTTTATCAGAGTATGATAGTGCAGTAGAAGCTCTCATAAGCGACCATCCTGGGAATCAGGAGAAGGTGGTCATAACTAGTCAGAGCTGGAATCAGGAGTAGTTGCTTGCTTACAAGAGCTTACACACACCACACCCATGGGGATAGATATACAGTGCGACTGATATCACAGTATACTGTACTGTGTACTACTCTACTGTAACAGGCTACTTGTTGCAAAATACTAGTGCATATTTTTATTTAGTTGACTGATTGCAATCAGACTAATTACACTGGGATCATGTCTCTGGGGTGGTCGCTTACAAGAGGTTAAAAACAAAATTCCATTTCTCAACCGTAAAGATGGTGGCGGTCACTTACGAGAGTGGTCTCTGAAATTAGGAGCTTCTCGCCTACAATGGCAGTTTCACAAAGGGCTTCAACTGTATCAAACAAGTAATTGGTGCTAACATATAAACTTTCTTATTTACAGATTTCTACGAGTAGTCTCATACAGAGAATACATCCAGTTAGTGTATGGTTATCTGGGGAACAATAGAATTCCTCTACCAGCATGTGCATATGATGCAATCAGGACAAAATTCTATGCTGAAAAAGAACCCTTCACTGGATTTGAAGAAGATGAAGATGAAAATACGTCATAACTAATTTTAAGGAGAACAACAATGAACAGCAACTTTCAGTGCCATTGACCACTTTTGATATATGCTTCACTGGTCACATACAAATGATTCAATACTAGGTTCTGGAGAATAATGTGCAGTGATTAATGAATTATGCAGAATTATGAACTCTGATCTGCAGGTACGACACAAAACGTCTCGTTGTAGTAATATTCATTGGATAGAAAAGGACGAAAATGCTCGTCTCAGGGATATATAGTTACAAACTCCAAGCAGCCACTTGATCATGATTTAACAGTTCAGAGACACTTAATTATAAACTGAAGGCTAGGCTGGTCAATTTGATTTAAATAGTGAGAGTTTCAGTACCTAACCAAGTCTCTTATTTAGACCAATTTTAGTTTAATATTTAATCCAAAATCGTTCTCTTTCTCTGAGGATAATCTTCTTCCTCTCATGCAGTGTCCATGTCCTTCTTGACTTGTTAAATAGGCATGAGTGCGTCCTTGTTAAAATCGTGTCTAATAGCTATAGGGAGTTAATAATATATTATGCACCAATCAATGTTAAGCCCCAGGGTGGGGGGGGGGCGATCCCAGGGGAATTTGACATTTATCCAGAGCCAAATGTCAATTTCTCCTCCCTTGAGCAGCACTTTTGGGTCAAATTCCCGCCCCTGGGGTCCTTTTTTTGCATCAGACGTAGCCATATTACAGGTTATGTATTTCAGAAGATACAATACAACAACACTTTTATTTTTTGTTCTATCTTAGCATATGAAATCCCCAAGTTAATTAGCTTACAGGTTGGTCTCTCACAAGGTCCTCATTACAATATCATCTCTCTCACATGGTATCAACTGCAATGCAAAAGATGCAGGGCACAAAGCACAGACTTGGTGATACCAGTTATGACAAGAGTCACACTGTATCCACAAGGTTGGGCCCTCCATGGTTTGCGTTTCTTCCTCCGGATCCTCTTGTTTACAGATGTGACAAACTTCTACCCGAAGCTTAGCCTTGCCGTCCTTGATTTTGTCTTTAGCTTCTACATCAATATACTCGTTCCATTCTGCATCGTACAGTTGTAAAATGATTTCACCTTTTATTTCAAAGGCGCTGGCAATTGTCGAGGCCAAGTTTTCGTTAACGCCAAAGGAAAAAGCTTTCCTTGACTCTCCGTATTGAACAAGAACCTATTAATAATAAAATGGCAAAGCAATAAACTAATTGACTACAAATCATGCATGCAGATCAGGAAAGAAATTTACATGAATATGCAATTTCCAAAAACAGAAGCACAAAACACTTTTTTATAAAACCAGCTGAAGGAATTAAAAACAACCGATGGCCTTTTATAAAAAGAGATTCAAGCATCTTTCATCCATCGTGCAAAGAACGAAGAGCAGCGTTTCTGATTCCCATGGACTTCTGGGTATTTTCCAAGATGGAGTATCCAAGATGGCGGGTTACTCGTTTTCAGGCTCTCTCCGTTTTCCCAAAATGGCGGCTCTGTCAAATTCCCTTCCCTGGGGCATCGGGTATATGTCAAACTCCCGACCCAGGTACCAGCCTTCGATGTCAATTTCCCGTGGGTTGCCCCCCCCCCCCCCCCCCTACCCTGGGGCTTAACATTGATAGGTGCATTACACGGTGGTGAGAAGATTTGAAGTTTATCTTCGAGAGTCAAAAACATTTCATGAGTGAGCGCAGCGAATCTATTCATTTTACTCACTGTCAGTACAAATAGTCGTGATCTTTCTAAGCTGTTCTGGGAAGTTTCATCGGGTTTTCTCGTCTCTTCGTTGCAGTCGAGAAAATCTTTAGAGAGTTTTAATTTAGATGGTGCCGCGTATTTGGCTTTTTGTACTCGGAATATTCATTATCAATCTTTTTCTGTGATTTTCACACACCTGCCGCCATCTACGGCAAACGTGACGTCATCGATATTTTCACTAGAGGATATGGAAAATATGCTACTCAGTACCCGGATGTAGTTTCATATGACTTCTATGAGTGGTTTATTTCTCAGTGAAACACTATCGTCCATGTAATAAAGATAGATACAGTCGAAGCTCTCTGTGTGGACACTCTCATAAGCGGACAGCTCCAGACACCTTTCCAAAACCCCATTTGAACTCTCCAGCAGTCAAACTCTGTATTTACACATTCCCGTAAGTGGACAGTTCCAGTTATGGACACTTTTTCTGATTCCCGAGGGTGTCCGCTTACAGGAGCTTCTTTCATCCCTTCGGTTTAAACAAGAAATTGGGTTAAGGTTATTTAAACCCTAATCTTTGTTCACATTTTCCGTAGTTCTTCTATGTCAGTTTTGGTTCAATTTCTTCGCCCTGCTTCTTCAATTTGTGTACTAATTAAATTAATTGTATTGTGAACTCACACTGGTTAAGTAATGCTTACAAACTTTGTAACAAACCTTGAAAAAGGCACAGAGCCAAAACATTGGGAAATAAATATATATAGTTGGACTTCCACATACAGCTCAACCCTACTTGATTGTTCAATATATATATATATTATATAATATATACACACATACATGTAAGTACTTATAGATGATATAAATTTTAACTGTGCATGTGCATTAATTTCACATCTGTTGAAAAGTGCACACCATTATTTCACATGGAATCTGTTTCACAGATTAAATAAATAAATATATATAATATTAATTTAGATAAGGTAAAACAAATTCACACCATATTTCACATTAATGATATTTCACATGATCTGCCCCAAAATAATTCACACCATATTTCACATTGTTTTTGAATTGCATGATGTTTAAAAAATATTCACATCCTATTTCACAGGGTGGCATGAATTTCACATACATGTGAAATTTGGTGGCCAGTTCCACCGAAAGTTTCACATAGGTTTTCACACTACCAACCTTTTCACATAACTGCTTTCACATAGTTTTTCAAAGTATAAAAACTTTCACATGCAATTCACATGTGTTTCACACATATTTCACATATAATGTCCCAGTAGTGTTCTTTGATGACTGAATAATCACATTTTGATCAACTGTTTGATGGTGTAACAGAAATTGAGCCAGAAGGGACAATTTGGCCCTTTTGCAAGCGACCTGGCATTTTATTTCCTATGGAAGCAGACAAAGCGAGACAATTTGACCATCATCATATTGTTTTCAAGGGACAAATATGTTTTTAAAGCGGGAATGGCACAATGGTGCAGCCTGGCTCATTCCCTGGTGTAATCATTGCCTCTAGCAATCTCCATATTCCTTTAAATATCTCTTGAATAGTATTAATTCATAACAATAATTATATAAGCTTGAGATTGATTTATATGATTTATTAACTTTGTTGGTAGTCTGCATTGCTGGCTCTAGACAGCAACATTTGGGTGGGTGTGCTGCCTGGGTCCAAAACCCTACCTTACCCTATTTCAGACCATAAAATATGATTTAAAGATCTGGGTCCTTTTCAGACCTGGGTCCAGTTGTTCAAAGGGTGAATAATGATATCCACCGGAAAAATCCCTATATATCAGATGAAAGGTTTATACCAGTTACCGGGATTTATCAGGTGGATAGCATTATCCATACTTTGAACCAACCGGGCCAGACCATGAAAATGTGTACTCTTGCAATGACTCAACTAACATTGTGAGTAACTAATCAAGCCCCTTGATTCTTTTCAGCCTTATAACCATTTCACTGAACTTGAAAACCCAACAGAAAGAAAGGTTGTTAAAAATAGGATTTATACAGTATTGTATCTATCAGAAAATGTTGATGAATTATTCTTTTGATTTTCATATGGATATTAAACTCACAAGAACTATGGTAATTCCAAGAATTTGATAGGTCCCTCAGCCCAAAAATATCAAAACAATCTGTCTCATTGCATGAGGATCGACAGGTCAGAATATATATTTTGAAGTATGGGTTTGAAGAGCTCCTTCTTTTCTTGTGGTGTGGATACAGGTGGCAGGGCTGGCATAACTTACAGAATGCATTGCATTTGTCACTTCGGCTTCTACTGGTCAGAAGCTAAGGCTGGGTGATTTGTCATATTATGTACCAAATGGCACATAGATATATGCCAGTATAAAATCGGGGGAGGGGGAGGGGGGACTTTGGGTTAAAAATGTTGGGGATGGGTGCCTTGGGGATGCTAATTGTAGATAAAGCTGAAAAATATATACTCTAAAAATACTTCACCTATTGAAAATGCAATACCCTAAACTTGAAATACCTAGTTTCCTGCAGGGCTTTGCAGCTGAGCAAATTATTTACAATCGATTTGTGTCTATTTTAATTAGGAGGACAATTTGTTTTAAAACTCGGAGAGCTAACATGCTACAAGACCCCCTAAAAAATTGAAGTGCCAATTTCAACCCCTAAAATGACGAGCACCCCCAGCCACATATATTACATGTAAAGAGCCCCCGGGTATAAAATATTAATGAAACATTTGGGATTGATTCCTAAAAAAAATTATACACCTGTGCATCAATATAATTTTAATAAATTGCACCAAATGACTGCACGAAATTATCTAATTTAACTTTAATAAAACTAACAACATTTATACATACCAGTCCTCAGTGTAGGAACTCTCTCTCCAGCTAGCTTTAAATACGAACTCAGAAATTTGAAACAGCAACTTCCAACATAGGTTATTCCAGTATAAAGAAAAACTAAGTCATTTTATTCAAGGTGGTTTAATTATTACTTATTTCTGAATCAACTGAATTCCCTTGCTTCACTTTTCCTTCGAGTTCGAGAGACTTCAATGTCGATCCTTTCGCTTGTACAACAATATACATGTTCTCGTAGAATAAAAGGGAATAATTACATGTTATTCTGAAAAGTCATCGACTACATAACTTGCCAATTATGACTTGGGCCTGTCCTTCGCATTAATTATCCTTGGTGAACAGACTCGAACAGACTGACTTTTCACTTTGAAGGGATTGATGAGCAGTTCTACACAAACCATCTTAACACAACTTTGCAGATAAGGAGTTGAACACCTCAGGAACTTGACCTCCTATTTTGAAGCCTGATTGTCATTTCTCCGGCCCTTAATTCCATTCAGCATTTTTGCGGTCCTTGCCGTTTCTCCCAAACGGCAGTTCCACTTATTCACAAAAACCTACCTAAAAACCTATTAAACAATACAATAAATTTCCATAAGCCCGGCTCAAAACCGTCTTTGGTACGTTCTTTTCTGGTAAATGGAGTTATATGACTGATATTTTGAGAAGTAATGTGAGAATTATTTTTTTAGTAAATGCGATCGAGTAAAATAGCCATGTTTTTATGCGCCGCCATATTGAAAATCACTGAGCCATTGCGTGACGTCATACTGTCTACATGAGTGGTCCAGGGTTTTCCCTAGAGACGCCCCCTCCCTCCTGGTATTAATCTTGCAAATTTTGTAACATTTCTGGCATTTAATGCCTAATTTTGGTTACTTTTCATGGATACTGTGACGTCATAAGATGAATCAACTCCCTCCCCAGAGAAAACTACCCGTAGGTTTCCATTGTGACATCACAAGATGAATCAATCCCGCCGAATTCGGGTAACTTTTATTCTAGTTGAATTGCTCTTCCAAGCCCCTGATTCCAGTAAGAGGAAAACTAGTGGTCTGCTCGGTTGAAAACGTGTGTGTGACGTTTCTTGTTGACACTGGAGCAAGTATTACAATTATCAAACCGTCCGTCTATGACAAGATAACTGAGGCTTCAAAACCACATTTCGTAGACCCCAAACAGAGCATGGTTTTGGCGGATGGAAGAACTCTGCCCTTTGTCGGTCGAGGGGAGTTCAAAATGAGTGTTGGACCGTCAACAGTGGAGCACGAAGTTTGGATCGCAGAAATCGAGGTTGATTTTATGCGATCCCATAACTGTGAGCTTAAATTGGAGAACAATGTCTAGTATTTAACCATGCCGGAAGGACGCGTCCCATGCTGCAACCTACAAGGAAACCTAGCATGTCGGAGGGTTGCATTGTGTGAAACTGTGGTGATACCGGCTCGATCGGAAGTTGTTGTGCCTGGGGAGTTTGTGGATGGAAACGGTACAAATGATTTAGGCATCCTTGAGCCAACCACTCGCTTCCAGGAGCGCAATCAGTTAATGGTAGCGAGGACACTAGTGCAGACCGATCATGACAGAATTCCCCTCAGATTGCTGAACCCAACGGAAGTACCTCAAACTGTGTACAAGAAGTCTATCGCAGCCTGGTGTGAGCCTGTTGAAGAGGTATATCCAGAGGCAATCGGACTTAAAGCTGTAAACCGCATCAGGACCCCGGTGACAGGAGATCAGGACACAGTAATGGAGGGGGCAATGACATCTCACCTGGAGGACCTACTAGAAAGGAGCTGCCAACACTTGAATGACAGTCAGAAGGATGCTACCAAGTCATTGCTGCTGGAGTTCCAGGACGTGTTCTCATCTAAGCCAGGGGATATTGGAAGATCAGGAATTGTTACCCATCAGATCAACACTGGCGATGCAAGACCAATTCGACAACAAGCAAGACTCCTACCAATCCACAGGCAAGAGGAAGCACGGAAGGAGGTCAGCAGCATGCTGGAGCGAGGCATAATAGAGCCCTCGTGCAGTCCATGGGCCTCGCCAATCGTCCTGGTAAAAAAAAGTGACGGCTCAACAAGGTTTTGCATTGACTACCGCAAACTAAATTCAGTCACCACCAAAGATTCCTATCCTCTTCCTCGTATTGATGACACCTTCGACGCCCTTGCTGGGTCCCAGTGGTTTTCAACCTTGGACTTGTCGAGTGGATACTGGCAAGTAGAAGTCCAGACGGGTGATCGACCCACTGGGACGGGTTTGTACCAATTCACAGTTATGCCGTTTGGCCTCTGTAATGCTCCCGCGACATTCGAGCGTCTGATGGAGCAAGTTCTCGCAGGCTTACCGTGGGAAATCCTACTGATATATCTGGAAGATGTCATTGTCTACGCCAATTGCTTTGAGGAGAGGTTGGAAAGGTTAAGGTGTCTGTTCGCAAGGCTCCGGGAGGGGAAACTGAAGCTGAGCCCAAAGAAGTGTTACCTTTTCCAGAGCAGCGTGAAATACCTCGGACACGTGGTGAGTAGCGCCGGCATCTCGACAGACCCCAACAAGCTTGCAGCCATAAGAGACTGGCCAGTCCCCTCAAACACGAAGGACTTACGGGCTTTTATCGGCTTGTGCTCGTATTATCGACGGTTTGTTAAGGGGTTCGCTGACATCGCTAAGCCCCTCTACCAACTACAGGAAAAGGGAGCTCGCTACACTTGGACGGAAGCGTGTGATAGTCCGTTTCAGATGCTCAAGAAGAGTTTCATGACTTCACCTATCCTTGCGTTCCCAAATACAGTAGACCGGTTCATCTTGGACACCGATGCGAGCAGCGTCGGAGTGGGTGCTGTCTTGTCGCAGGAGCAGGAAGGACAAGAGAAGGTGATTTCTTACTTTAGTCGCTCCTTGACGAAGTCGGACCGGAACTATTGCGTGACACGAAGAGAACTGCTAGCTATCATCCTAGCAATCCGCAACTTCCGTCACTACCTATGTGGAAAGAGCTCTCTCATCGGTACGGACCACGGTGCGCTCCAGTGGCTCCTGGATTTCCGGAATCCTGATGGTCAGACAGCACGGTGGCTGGAGGAACTCTCCATGTATGAGTTTGAGATAGAGTACAGAAGAGGTCTCTCCCATGGCAATGCTGACGGCCTTTCGAGAAGGCCCTGCGGGGAGTGTCGGAAATGCGAGAGAGAGGAGGATAAAGAGTCGCCAACAGGAGGCGAGAGGAAGAAGTGTAATGCGTCAAGGAAGTCCCCTGCGAAGGCTAAGGATGACACATGGGTAGAGCAATGGTCTAGAGAAGACATTCGAAAGGAGCAGATGGCTGATGAGGGCGTGTCGAAGTTTATGGAATGGAAGGAAGAAAGTACAACACGCCCTGACTGGAAGGTGGTCGCAAAGGAAGGTCCAGATGCCAAGTCATACTGGGCCCAGTGGGACCGACTATCGGTGAGGAATGGCATCCTTTACAGGCACTGGGAGTCTGAGGTCGGGGACAGCGTGATCTGGCAGCTAGTTCTTCCCCACGGATTCAGGAATCTAGTGCTTCAGCAGCTGCACGGCAGCCCAACAGCGGGGCACTTAGAGCTGAAGAAGACACTAGCGCGTGTGAGAGAGCGGTTTTACTGGAACGGCTATACACAGGACACACGGCTCTGTTGCACACGATGCGATACCTGTGCTTCTAGGAATGGGCCACCTAAGAAACCGAAGGCTGCCATGAACACCTACAATGTTGGAGTACCGCTTGAACGAATCGATGTTGACATCACAGGACCACTGACGACCTCTGATCAAGGGAACACATACGTGCTGGTAGTGGGGGACTATTTCACCAAGTCGACCGAGGCTTACGCCCTACTCAACCAGGAGGCGCAGACGGTAGCGAAAGTACTTGCGGAGGAGTTCATCCCTAGGTATGGCGTGCCTAGGGAGATTCACTCGGATCAAGGGCGCAACTTCGAGTCCGCCTTGTTCAAGGAGGTCGGAAGACTTCTTGGCATGGACAAAACAAGGACCACGCCCTTGAGACCACAGTAGGATGGAATGGTCGAACGATTTAACCGTACCCTGAAAGCAATGCTCGCCAAGTTTGTGGATGAGAACCAGCGTGACTGGGACTGTCATCTTCCATTCCTCATGATGGCATATCGTTCGGCTGTACACGAGACTACAGGCTGTTCCCCAAGTGAGCTTATCTTTGGCCGAGAAATGCGTCTCCCTGTAGATCTTCTGTTCGGCTCTCCAGAAGAGAGCGACGATATCAGTAACTATGCACAGGAGCTGCAAAGGAAGATCACCCGGGTACACCTATACGCTCGGAAACACCTTAACATCGAGAGTGGCAGGCAGAAACAGAAGTATGACCAGAGACTCAACCAGAGCGTTTACAACCGTGGAGATGCGGTATGGTTCTACAATCCGAAGAGGAAGGTCAAAATATCCCCATGCCTGCAGCGACCTTGGGAGGGCCCCTACCTCGTGCTGAAGCGGTTAAAGTGCCTATAACCCCAAAAAAGTTACGCTTTCAGATCAAACTTAGAAGTATTCTATGCAACTTCCCGAAAAAAAAAATGGTTTTAAAGCATTTCTCTTTTTTTTACGGCTTTTCAAAGATGAGAGCCGTGAACTTTTACCGTCAGCTTAGCGACTTGGTGGGGTCTGGGACTAGTTACGTCATAGTAGGGAGACATGTCACGTGATAAAGGCTTCTCTATGTACTTTTGCCACTTCTTGGTTCGTTCTTCATCATTTGAGTCGCAAGTTCTGTTATTTTCTGCTTGACTTTTTGACAAAATGTCTTCGCCAGCCTCCGTATCTGAAGACAGTTGTTCGTCGGACAATTCAGAGCTAAATTTTACCGACTATGAGCTTGAAGCAGAAGAATCTGCCGGCGAAGAGAGCTCGAAGTCGAATGATCAACAAGATGGCGAACTCATCCCCTACGCGGATGAGCCACTCGCCGATGAAGAATGGATTACAAACTATCGCCAGGAAAGAAAAAAGACAGAGGACAGGCGAAGAGACCTCCAGAATCGGTTGGAAGGCCTCGAACCAAGGGAAAGCTGGTGAGTTATTGCTGATTTTAAAATTGAAAGTAAGGAGTAGCCATTTGAAGTTAGAAAACTTAGATTATCACAAGACACGAATGAATTACCACACGAACAAGTGACAAGTTGAGTTCTGGACTGAGGGTCCGAAGTCAAAAACCGACCGCTATGGACGATCTTTAGTGGCATCTGTGTTAAATTAACCTTTCTTTTTAATGTTTCAAGGTGTAGTTGCGGAAAATGCAAGATAGACTTGCTTCAAAACGCCTACGAATGCCAGTGTTGCCGTGAGATTGAGAAGTGTGTGGAAGCAAATAGCTCTGATTTAGTATTGCAAGACGTCGAAACTCCACCGATTTGTATAACCCTCCATCCAGGATTTCACTCAGTGTGCCTCGACAAGTGGTCCCTCAGGCTTGCTGCCGGTAAATATAAGACAAAGGACAAGCGAAGATATCGCCAGACTGGTACAGAAGAAGCGTAAGTTTGATTTATTTCTTATTCGATGATGAAGGTGAAAGGTACTTATGGTTATCGCACAGAAAATATTTTTCGAGTCCTTTCTTCTAGTAGAACTACTTAATGGTTCACTTAATTCCTAATCATAAATAAGGGCTCCTAAAGAACTTTACATCGAAATATACCGAATTTCAATCTTATTCGCTCTTCCCGCAGTCAAAGATCACTTGAAAACTCCTTGTAAACTGTGCAAAATTATCCATATAGGCTCAGGGCCCGGTTGTTCAAAGGGTGGATAACGCTATCCACCGGATAAATCCTTATCCAGTGGATAGGTATTACATGTATCCGAAATAGCTTATTTTATCAACTGGATAGGGATTTATCCGGTGCATAAAGTTATCCACTCTTTGAACAACAGGACCCAGTAGTTTGTTCTGATCTATGAATGATTTGGAGTTAGGTTTTATCTAATTTCAGGGTTTGATTTTAGTGAGAATTTGAGAAAATACATTATTAATGATCAAGTGGCATGTACCGTATTCAGCAGGTATTCCCTGATTCATTAATTTGGGGTCAATTAAAAAAAATGTGGCCACTATTTAAGCAATAAACCACACATATCACTGTTTACTGGCGAAATAAAGCATGCAGGTTCATTGTTGGGAGAACACTTGAAATGCTTGAAAATCATGCACCTTCGGCTTGTGATTTTCAAGCATTTCTTGTGTTCTCCCAACATCCAGTGTGCTTTATTTTGCCAGTAAACACATTGAAATGTGTGGTCTATTGCTTTTATGATATAACAACAACACAACAAAAGCAGGCGTGCCGATTTCTGTGTTTACCGGCACAACAGACCATAGAATCCAGTGATCCTTGCAATCGCAACAATCATATAAGCCTTTACTTGTAAGAATCGCTATAAATGAAGATACCGTTAAGTTTCCTAATATCGTAATTCCTCTTATTTTTACCCTTTTCAGAATTTACCTTTTTGATATTTTAGTCTGTGGAAATTTAGTGTGCAACATATTGGCCCTTTCAATTGAGAAACATGCAGCAATTATATACATGTATGTTTTAGTGGTTAACATCCCAGAGTGGCGCATCCTAGATCTGACACTGACCAGGAAAGTGGAAGGTTTATCAGAGTATGATAGTGCAGTAGAAGCTCTCATAAGCGACCATCCTGGGAATCAGGAGAAGGTGGTCATAACTAGTCAGAGCTGGAATCAGGAGTAGTTGCTTGCTTACAAGAGCTTACACACACCACACCCATGGGGATAGATATACAGTGCGACTGATATCACAGTATACTGTACTGTGTACTACTCTACTGTAACAGGCTACTTGTTGCAAAATACTAGTGCATATTTTTATTTAGTTGACTGATTGCAATCAGACTAATTACACTGGGATCATGTCTCTGGGGTGGTCGCTTACAAGAGGTTAAAAACAAAATTCCATTTCTCAACCGTAAAGATGGTGGCGGTCACTTACGAGAGTGGTCTCTGAAATTAGGAGCTTCTCGCCTACAATGGCAGTTTCACAAAGGGCTTCAACTGTATCAAACAAGTAATTGGTGCTAACATATAAACTTTCTTATTTACAGATTTCTACGAGTAGTCTCATACAGAGAATACATCCAGTTAGTGTATGGTTATCTGGGGAACAATAGAATTCCTCTACCAGCATGTGCATATGATGCAATCAGGACAAAATTCTATGCTGAAAAAGAACCCTTCACTGGATTTGAAGAAGATGAAGATGAAAATACGTCATAACTAATTTTAAGGAGAACAACAATGAACAGCAACTTTCAGTGCCATTGACCACTTTTGATATATGCTTCACTGGTCACATACAAATGATTCAATACTAGGTTCTGGAGAATAATGTGCAGTGATTAATTAAATAACAATAAATTTTAATTATGCCCCAGAACCTGTGAGATCAGAAGTGAAGCATACATGTATATCGAATTTGGGGTATTAACCAATGTCCATAAAGATAACTACCAGTATTTTTTTCATTGGTTTATTGCTATCACTATTATATTCATTTTATTTGTACTGTTTACATGCAAATTTTATGTTCCTGGGCATGACAAAAAAAAAGCAGCTTGCTTGTTGGGTTTAGTTGCCTAAAGCTCTAGTATAGGCAGATAGTCCCAATTAGGAAGCTTAATTGCAAAGTAAATTACCTTGTTCAAAATGAAGCAAAATGTTACTTCAGGCAACCTGTGAACAGGAATCACTACCCTGACAAGCCAAACTACCAGCCCTGGGCTATCGGAAAGCACTTACGCTGCATCCCGTGTTCCTTTATATAATTTTACAGAAATTTTGAAAATAGATTTTTTTTAAATGTTTGAATTGGAAAACAGTAAAATCTGATTGACACCTAGTTTTACGAGATGGACATGTTTCAATGCTCTGGCCTTTCAGCCTCATTCAATTGCCCTATTTAATTATGATGTCACATGATAGACGCAGCCACCATCTTAGGGGGTCAACACTCTTTAACAATAGACATATGAAATATAGCTGTTCTGCCACATATTGCTTTCCTTCAAATTGGCTAATTTTCCCAATATAATAAGAATGGTGGCTGTTGTCATCTATTTGTTTTGACGTGACGTTGTAATGAAATATGGCAATCAATTTCACTGAGCTGGTCACGAGTGATTAGCCTATGAAAGTTGACAGTAAAATATAAATTATTGCTACCTAGATTGTCCATTGATAAAATATCACATCACTGAGATAGCTGGTAGAATTTATGGTTCACTCTGTACTTGGGGTACGAGGGTTGTTCTTTGGACAATCAACAACACCTTTATGCCCTTTCATGGGTTTCTTGCACACTGAGCAATGGGGTTTTGCCTTGGTTTTTGTGGGCCTTACAGCAGGTGGAACTTCTGGCCTTACAGCAGGTGGAACTAAAATACAAAAATAACTATTAAGTTTTGGATATAATATTGGTATAAAGCACTGGTTTCGTTTTAAAGGCAAACTTACAGTGTATTATAAACGTTTCCAGCTGGTATTTTGTAGTATATTTATTTCATACTTGACACGGTTTTCTTTGTTAGAGGCTTTATTTCCATACATACCCCATTGTAAATGTAAGGGATGTATGAGAAAAGTTCAACTTTTCTCATACATCCCTTGCATTTATAACGAGCAATACAATTCAACGATATTTTGTTGTTTCTAGCTTATTATTTTCTCCAAGGAATTCATTCACCTTGGCTTCAGTACTCGCCCAAAATCTACCTAAAAAGAGCTACATCAATGAAAACCTCGTCAAGTATGAAATAAGACACTTAAATACCCCGAACGTCGGCAATAAGCCATATACATCCCTCAGGCCTATACAAAACAATTTGAATTACCTGGAGCCGTAGGGGGAACATCTACAACAGCCATCCTTTGTCTGTGATCTCTCTTCTGGGTTGCTTCTGCCCTTGGCTGCTTGTTGAGCATGGTGTCCATAGGTGCAGGTGTCATGTTAACAAGCTCCGCTACAGCATCTGGTAGCTTTCCCTCTTTGTGGGCCTCGAGATACGTTTCGTAGATTTCTTCAACATAATCTAAAGAAAGGTGATAATAAATTATTAGTGCATAAACAAACAACATAATGCTAAAATACATTTAAAACTGAAGGTCTGATTTATTCACGGTTATTTCCCTTATACTAAATAACAATATTACATATACTGTCTTAGTTACACTCGTGGTGAAATCAATGTACAGTGGAACCCGGTTATAATGAAGTTTTCTTCCTTTCCCTCAGCACTTCTTTATACAGGTTCCACTGAATTGCCAAACTAAATACAAAAGCACTTACCAAAATTGGGTTTTATCCGAACATCTCGCACAGTTGCCTCCCCATTTTTAAACTTTGGATATACAACTTTTACTTGTTTTGTGCCATCACTTAGTTTTCTTGTGTCCCTCTGCAGGTTGGAGTTAAAGTGAATGGCTGCAAGAATGTGTCTGGTATACAAAAACAACCACAGAAAATGTGTTTACTACCCGGTACTAAACTAAAAATTTGAAGTTGGTTTACATTTTAGCATTATAATAACATAAAACAATTGAGTTCTTAAGCATTTTAGTAAAGATATGTCTGTCATACTTTTTTTATAAAAAAAAAACCTTTCCATCTGCTATATTTTTACTTTGTGAATATAAATCTGCAAATCACCAGTGATGTCATGCATATGATTAGCATATCTTTAATGGCATAAAAATTGTTGCATCATATGCCTAACTTAGACATGAAAAAAAGAAACATTGTTCGTGCTCTCCAAATTTATTTTTAATTCCACAAAATAATAAATTTTAATGCATACATACACTTTGAGTTCCTTTTTACTTAACTAACCAACCTGCAAAACATCCCAGCATATGAGTAGGCAATCATCTTAGGTGAAAAGTGATTCAGCACAGAATGAAAACCCTCGAGGCAGCTTGTTTGGTCGAGGGGGGAAGCTTGTTGAATCCCTTTGACCAGTCTAGTGTTTGTTAATGCAGTACACAGTTTGGCATATGCAGTGGAGTCTAGAATGATTAAAATAGTATATGTTAGAGTACAAAAATAAATTATTAATACAAATCAATTTATTAATATTTTGGTCACCTGAATGTATACTTTTCATGAACTCTGAGTCCTTTGCAGGGTCTGAAAGTACACCTCATTTGGCAGCAATGCAAATAAATTTTGAGTGTTGGCAACCAAAATTTCAGAGTTAGTCACCAGCTGGGGACTAACCTAAAGTCTGCTTTACCTAAAATCTGTCGTGAAGTCACACAATGTTCTAAGCAAATTCAGCCAATAAAACATGTCAGCAAATGTTCTCTGTCACTTGAAACGTGACCACAATTGGTCTTTTGACGAATTTTGGCTGGTCGCCTACATGTACGTGAAAAAGTTAATTTCGGACCCTGCTTTGCTCTAATACTAACATTTTCCATTTGCGACGGGCTCAGAAATGATATTCAGCTAGCTTTTTTTGCTCTTTGCTATTGTATGAAAAACATTGTAAATGACTAACCTGGGTCTAACCATCTCCTCTCTTGTATACCATCAGCATGGGAACATTTATTGAACAGTTGATCATCTAGCTGTTCATGTTTGTTAATAACATGACTCAGAAATGACTTGAACTTTGCCCAAATCACTTTGCCATTTCCTGATAATGTTGTTCTTGCACTCCATGAGAGGTGGTTTAGGCATGGCTTAATCCATTCAGCAAGGACTGCACAGGCACCTTCCTTGGAAATCTTGGACAAAACTTTGTTGATTTCTGCTCTCGAAAAAAGGGAATTATTGGAAACATGAATAATATTTATTTTGTATAATTTATTTTTTGTTACCAAATTATCTTTGCATTATTTGAACTATGCTATAAACATGATGTACATGTAGTAAAACTATTGTTCATGTCCATATTCACAATTAGCATAACACAAGTACTTAATCTTATACCCATCTCCCTTTTTGAAAAAAATGAGGGAGAGAGGAGAGATCTGGTAAAACCTGATTATATTCGCTTCGTGATTGGCTAACAATCTGACTACACCGTAGCATCAAGTGGTAAAATTAAAATGATCCACTGATCTTTTATCTGGAGACCTTAAATAGTCAAAAATGTCCAGAAGCAGCTGGTAAACTAGAGACTTTCTGTATCCTGTGGGCAAGATAACAATACAATCTTGAGAGTTGATGACATTTCTCGCAAAGCTTCTCATTGTTTTGCCTTCAGTCTGAATTCAGGTGCAAAATTCTGCTGGTTTGCAGCATAACGGCCTCTTCAAAGTCCTTATGACTGTACTGACCATCGTTATCAAAGCCATGCCAAGCTTTTACAAGCAAAGTTTCTTAATAAACCTATTGTGTGAAGAGAAAAGTTACTGGCTTCGCTGTGACATGCACACTAATGCCGAGTACAGAAAAAACTTGTACCCAATGCAACTGCACATGCTCTAGAATCGGGTTTTATCAGGTCTCTCCTCTCCCTCATGTTTTTAGATATCTATCTACAAACTTGCAAATATCAGATTGGCATGCTAGTGCATGTGTACATGTACCACAACAACAATTCTATACATTTTAGACTGCTACATGTAAATATATAGAATGGTGGCCAAGTTATTCTAAAACATTTAGTACATGGCAAGGGCTGTCAATAGATGGGTTGCACATGACATCACGGCGGCAATGTTGGTGTACCTTTAACAATAGATTCTTCGTTAGCTTCTTTTTTTAGGTACACCAACATGGCTGCTATGCCCTTTGTCATTTGAATCTCTGGGGATTGAGTGCAAACCATCTATAATGGTCATAACCCATAACACCTGTCCCAGGTGAGGTCAATCAATGTTATAAGCGATGGTCGCTATGTTTGATTCAATTTACTTTATATAAAGTAAAGCAAATGTTACAGGTTGCAATGTCACAAGGAATGGGTGCTTAAAAGGTTATTAACAGCCCTGCATGGTCATTGTTAAAAAATAATAAAAGATTCTAATAAAAGATCTTACTCTTTCTGAGATGCCAAAGATCAAAGTAGTGGATAATGTGAGGCAGCTGTTCCCTCATGTGTTTAGCGATGGTGACATGCCTATCTGAGATGAAGGTGCTGATCACAAGTCCACAGGTTAGGATGTGTGTGATGCAGTTCTGGAAACCAAGGTATTCCATATTTGGACTGTTTCCTGCCTGGTTTCTCTAGTATACAGATAAAGAGGTATACAATATGAAATAATTCAATATTTTAAACAGCCTTCAGTAAAAGTACATGTATTTATATGACATACATGTGATTAAATTGCCCCACGAGCCAAGGGAGGAATTATGAAAGTACAGATGCCACGGGTGGAGGGCTCCAGAGGCACTCTCCGGGTGTTTTTTTTATGGCTGCAAAGGAGTGGGCACTAGCTTGTCAGAAATGCTGGGAGAGCCTCTGGTTCAAAGCTACATGTATACCAATCTCACTTTTATGCTAAATCAATTCACAGTCTAGGATTTGTAATTAAAATTAATTGGATTTAGTTCTAAATCAATCATAAACAAGAGGGTGGTCTGGAATCACCTATAGAATCACAGACATTCATGACTAGCCAACGATAAATTATTGATACTGTTTACAGTCAACTCTCTATATTAGACACTCGAAAGGCCAACATTGTACCCTGGTCCCCAGGCATCAAAATCAGCTCATTCTTAGCTCTCTGTGAAGCAGACACCTCTCTTAGTCAGACACTACAAGTTGGTGCTACTGTACATGTAAGGGTATTCAGCTAAGAGAAAGTTGACTGTTATTGACATTAAATTCTTACCTGGACAAGTGAGAAATGCAATATAAATGGTAGCGTGAAACAGAAGATGGTGTAGGCACCATATTTGGCACAATGGCCCATGCTGTCATGCCTGCCATCTCCAGCTATCACAAGTGGCTCTCCCATGGCCTTGAGCTTAGTAATGAGCTTTTCTTGGTAACCTTTCCAGTAAATATGGATGGTTGGAAACAGTTTTGTCTGATAGAGAGAGAAAAGGATCTACATGTACTGAGATGTCAGTGAATATACAGTACTGTAGTTGAGAAAAAGGTATAATTTCACATGAACATGCATAGCATCAGTCCCCAAAAATGTCTCAGGAAAGCATATCTAACTGTATATCAATTTACTGTTAATAGGAAGAATAAATTATTAGTTTGCACATTTCAAGCTCCATTTAATAGACTCTCGAAATCAAATTGGTCCGTTGAACATTTTCACCACCCAGTTTTCAATTTTCAATTTGTAGTATGGGCTCTACAATGTACATGTACTTACTCGTTGATGTTGGAAGAAGGTGTTCAGCGATATACAAGCAATTCCCATATGTTTAAAGATCTGGAGAACTTTGCTTGCTGAACCTCCAGCTACAAGGATAGCAAAGCATAGTAGAAAATTTCCTGCTGGCAATTTGGTCCCTGGCATGTATGGCTGGCTCCTCCATATCCTCTCTCGCTTGGGGCACTTTGGGTTACCACATGATGTTGTTACCTCTATCATGGTGCCAAGCTCACACGTCTTCACCAGAGGATTGTCAGACTTGCAGGCAGGGCAGATTTGGAAGAGCAGCATTAGCTGAGACCAGAACACAATGTACTTGGGCTGTGTCCTCAGGTTGTTGAGCTCCCTGAATACACACAATAATATAATATTAATGTCCAGGCTTTAAAAATGAAGAATAGCAACATTGTATTTCTACTGCGTTTTTTTTATACCGGACTTTCTGAAAGTCAAAGTGGAAAGGCCAATGAATATTTGTATGTAAAGTCAAATGCTCAGGCACCTCAAATACTTTTTAAGACATGAGCTTCCTGGTATTTAATAAAAGTAGCATGTACATGTACTACTGTAAGCTTATGTACCGTTTAGTTTCTTCTGTTTCTGTTTCGGTTGTCTCAGCTTGGCTATCATTGTCTGACATTGAGGACTCAGTGGTCATTGGAGGTTCCTCTTCCATCAGCTCCTCTTCCAGCTCCATGTTCTTGTCAGTATCACTCTCACTCATTGATACATGTAATTGCTCCTGGGGTAGCTCCTCTTGTACATCAGAAATCATGCCCATTTGTTGTTGGGCCTGGGACAAGGAGTTACTTAGTTCTGAAAAAAAAAGATAAACCTGCAATCTATATTATTATTTACTGGTGTTTGCCTGTTTCTGTGAAGTGATGTACAGTATAATCAGTAGATAGACTTGATATATTGTGAACTCTGGTCTAAACTAACTTCATACATGTATACCCTCTTGAGGATTCTATTCATGTAATGTATTATCAAAGCTTTTAACATACATTGTAGTTGTGCTTGTATAACACATACAATGTATACAATAGGCTTGACAGTGAACACTGTAGATATAAAACACCTCCAGGTATCAGTGGGTGTAAAGTACAGATCACAGGTCAGGTTGTTAATTCTAAGATAAAACCTAACCCTAACCACAAACATAACCCTAACCATTGGACGAGTTCACAGGTAAACAACGGGTTCTCACTCACCTAGGGCTAGAGCCCGGGGAGTGGACTCCCTTATGTGAGGGTACATGGATGCTCGTCATACCTTTTAGGGGTCAATTAAAATCAGGAGTTTGGTACCACTTAGGGTATCCACGATTAAACACA
Source organism: Actinernus sp. WN-2022 (assembly GCA_030867875.1). NCBI lineage: Eukaryota > Metazoa > Cnidaria > Anthozoa > Actiniaria > Actinernidae > Actinernus > Actinernus sp. WN-2022. The sequence goes on along the minus strand of JAOWCC010001634.1, from coordinate 128,646,824 downwards.
GACATCTCTATGCAAAGCGGTACCTTTTAGGAGTTGGGTGTCACCGAATGCTAGAGAATGACAGCGCTTTTGAAAACAACAAGGAAGAATGTGTTTGATGATACAACATGTTAATAGCAATAAAAGGCATCGAAAGTTTAAAATGTTGGCATGTTTTTATCGGTACCTTTTAGAGGTGAAAATAAGCTTGAGTACCTCTTAGGGGTCAAATCGAAAATGTCCGACGAGCATCCCTACCCATTTCATATGGGAGTCCCCCCCCCCCCCCCCCCTGGGGGGGCTAGAGCAAGAAGTGACCTGACCATCCAGATATACCAAAAATCTACAAAATTCTATATATGTGCAAGGGTTTGTTCTTGTTTTTTTCTTGGTAGTTAACATATTTTCATTCACCCATCAGTAACGTACCAGCTTTCAGAGTTTCGATAGTAGCCCTTTGCTGCCTTATGGTTCTGTTCTGTAATTGGCATTCCAAATTCGTATTCCTTTGCTGGCGAGACACACTCTCGAGCTTTCTACAGCCTACACAGTGTTTCCCTTGTGGCGTCTGAGACGAGACATCCTTTCTCTGTAAACGAATTTTGGAACCAGTATAAGTCATGTAAAAACGTAACAACTACTGCCTACCACTACCAGAATTTCATGAAGGATGGAACTCACGCTCACAACAGCTTCATCGTCTTGGGGAGTACATGTACGTGTTGGCTGGCACGTCTCTTCCAGTTCCACGCCACTTCTACTCTGTTCCTCTCCACCACTGATCGGCTGACTTTCTTCGCCACTCGCTTCGGTCGATGTGCCTGGTTGACATAGATTGTCTTCGTCCCACGGTTCGCTGTCCTGCGATGTCGATGGCTCTGCCTGATTGCCCTCGACTCCTCGCTTGAGACCTCTAGTATCTTTTAGGATCTGTTTCATATAAAAGGTAAAAAAGTAATAACGAAAGAAATATTTTGAGTTATGAAATAAATTATAATATGGCTCGAAAGATAAAGATATAAGCTTTCTGTATTTGTAAGTTGATCCAAGATTCAGAACAGGTTTTAGAATGAAACTGAAGCCAGTGGGACAATTTTCTCACCTTTCGTCGCTCCCTATCGGAGAATGGCTTATCACTATCAGTTTCGATGGCATGGACTGATGGAATAGGTACGACTCCATATTCATCAGTCTTCAGTCTTGGCGTAGAGTCGGGGACTAAAGAAAAACGCTTTATAAAGTCTTCCGGCTTGAAGTGAACCGAACAAATGCTGGAGTTCTTTGTCGGTTCCCACTTCGCTCGCTTTGTTCGCACGAACCTTAACCACTGGCGTCTTCTCTTCTTTGATTCAGGCCGATCATCGTCTAAAAACGGGATCTTGTGAAGTGCTATCCCTTTCTTTGAGTCTGGCTCATTCGAACAGCCCCCAGCTACACATCTATTTGGCATTTCAAATCGTTATACTTATAGTTATTCGGTCGGTCGCTCTGTTTTTATCTGTCTTGCTTCGCTCTCTCTCACTACTATGGCGTTGATTTCCGGTTTCGTTCCCAGGCTACTTCCAGACTCCAGCTGACGGCCATTTGGAACAGGGTGCCCAAATCGGGTTGTTTTACGATGTTTGACCCCAGAAATAAGGTCGAACTCTTACTTTTTTCCTTTTTTTCTCTTCGAATTATTGATAAGAAGGATGTAAAGAATTTATTAAAAATAATTCAAATTTGGGGTTATAGGCACTTTAAGTGATGTGGTGTACCGGATCCAGAGGAGCCCTCACTCGAAGCCTAAGGTCATACATCACGATCGTCTTAAACAATACCATGGTGATGCAGTACCTTCTTGGCTCAGCAACACTGGGTCACCACAGGCAACGGATGCTGGTAATGGAGGTCCGGCGGAAGGAGGTCAGAAGAACCCGAGGGCTCCGTCGACAACGGATACTGGACGTGGAGGTCCCCCGGGAGGAGCTCGGAAGAACCCAAGGGTTCCATCAACAAGTGGCGGCAATCCCCCAACAGGCAGTGCATACGCCCCTTCCGCAGGAGATACATGTATTGACAAGGGTCGAACCAATCAGCAGGAGTCAACAGGGCGACCATCCCGCACTAGGAGGGCCCCCGCTTGGGCCAAAGACTATGATTTGGACACATAGAGTTGTTTTGTTTAGTTTAAGGACACTGGGACATGTCCCCCTTGGAGGGGGATAGCGTACTAGTCGGAGCCTCGTTCTGAAACGGGGACAGCACGTGTTGTTGTTAGTAAAAGGACGGAGAGCGTTCAGTTTTGTGAGAGCTAGTGTAAGAGCTCTAGTGTAGTCTTTTGTTTGGTTCATTAAACTTACTTTAACCAGGCTCGAGGCTTGTTACAATATTGTTCATGTGAAATTTATCTGCTGTTTTAGTACGCTTGCGTTCGGCTCACGTCTACTGATTCAACAACAATCGCATCTCCGGGCCAATATCTCTCTCTCGGCAGGAATTATCGGTGCTACATGACTTGGTTTACACAGAATTATTCGAAGTAGAAACATCTGAAGGTTTTAGGTGATGGGCTGATACAATCCTCTTGATGTGACGCGGCATAAGATATCTTTTAAGTGAACCGTATTAAGATATTCTCAACTGGTACATCACGCAGTCGGCGTTTTTAATTGATAGGGAGTCACACTGAGACAATAAAAGCATTAGTTCCCGGGACAGCTTCTCCATGTTCTTGTTCTCTGGCCATCTCATAACTATTGGTTTCGATTGCCAGGATGAAACCGCCAGGATAGATCGAGATATAGGTTTCTTACTTCAATATAATTTGAACGGTTCATTTAAACTCAAAGCTTTCCGATGACGCTAGCGGATAATACCTACATGGGCTTTTATCGCACGGCAGCCATGTTGAGTCCCAGGAGAACCTTTGTTTTCGTCCGGTAAACTCGTTCTGAAACCAACCAGTGCGAGGCTACCGGGGCCAAAACTATTGTTTTATCCAGGATGGCCGAACTGCGATAACAGCCCATGTGAAAACACCATACAATGAAATTGAATATCCGACCCGGTGCCTGTGAAGTCTCAGCTATGAGAAATCGGATCAAGGACTAGTGTTATTTCAGGCGCGCAAAAAATTGAATACTGCCAAAAACCGAATAATAAATAAGCGTCACTTCAATTTTAGTTACGCGTCGTCATATGCTTTTATACGCACACAAGCCTTGTTGTTCATCTAAATCTTCAGGATCACACACACATCGAAGGTAGCTATTCTTATGAGAGTAATAAACACAGCATTTATATATTATTCAGGTTGCAAATTACATCCAAGAAAGCATGTATAATCAAGATTACTTTCACTTCACTGATATTGCCGACGTCTGAGTTACTTTTCATTCAGTTATGTGTATCTCAAAAAGCAAAGCAAAATCAAAGTCACGACTTATTCTGAGGACAAATTTTGTAAGATCAATACGGACGCTATGGTTATGAAAAAACGCAGACAATCGAGGAAATCGAGATATGAGACAACTTCAAACAACTTCCGCTTATTTCAGTCTTAAACAACACTTCCTTTTTGCATGAAAATGCCTTTCCGTTAGAAAATGATTTTTTTATGTTGTTAAAAATATCAAAAATGTCCAGTCCGCCAAAATAATGTTAATAGAGTATCTAGCAATTTCTGTGGTAACGTCAAAATACTAGTTATTTGGTCAGTGAAATAAAAACCGGTGGTCCCGCGCCAACAACGTCTCTTTTTTTATGCTTTGGGGGAAACACGTCTTGGTTATATGCGAAAACTGCATTATTAGCGAACGCACAAGGCCAAATAAAGTATGGCTATGTTTTATCTTCAAAGTTTGGGTAATTACTCGGGCTGTATGTGGCAGGCACGAGTCTAAATCTGCAAGCCGTTATTACTCGGGCTGCCTGTGGCAGCACCGAGTCTAAATCTGCAAGCCGTTATTTTTTTGTTTTTTTGTTTCATGTAGCAAAATTTCTGCGCATGCGTTAAATTTCAAGTTCACCACCAATCAGATTGCACTGTGCTGGTCACGCAACAATCGCCAGGTTAATTTATTTACATAATTTAATACAGTAAAAGCAAGTTGGCGGAGAACCCGCGAGGAACTTTCTCTCTAATTTGGAGTCCCATCTCTCAAATGTAAGCAGTTTAATGTTTTATTTAACTTCAATCGTGCGAAAGCCTTCCAACAGGCTCAGGATATTTCAACTGCCGCTATTGTCGGAGCCGAAGGACCGCGTTTTTTACCCAGATGGCCAGTGATTTTATATACGACACGTACGACGACCTGAAGCCAGTGAAGGGGCCAGGATCCGGAAAGCTAAAATTCGAAGAAATAGATATTGGAATCTATAAGCCATCGGCTCGCTGTGCTGCATTTAAAACATCCGAGGAGAACATCTTATTTTGGGTGAAGGTACTTCAAGACCAATATTATGAGTCTCTTAAAAACTGTCAGAGATTTAAATTTACCGTTCGGTTGGATCAGAAAGTATTGAGATCAAGTTATTTTGTTCCAGCGAGGATATTGACCTAGCGGAAACGGTACAAGCTGTCGAAGGATTTTACTTATAATCATCCACGTCTACTTAACAACAGGAATAGTTATGTGCCAAGGCATGGGCAAAGATTGAGTTTCCCAGATTACAGATGAAAGTAGAGAACTTAATGAATGAAGAAACAGAGGTCACGCGCGAGATGCTTGAGAACATGAATATGTTCAACACTTTATGTTATACTAAGAAAACAAAACAAATAACAGAGCCTGCAAGTTCATAAGTCAATGAAAAACCCCAAGAGCCTGTAGTTTTGGATCAACATATCCTTGAAACTCCAAATGCAACATACACATGAGTCAAATTCAAACCGGAAGAGACGGAATTATTTAGATTATTCACGAGGATTGTTAGCCCGTAATAAGAACTCTCTCGCTGCTTTAATGACCTTGATTTGTAACATGGAGGCTGGCCTAACTGATATGCGTAATGAATTCTTACTCTCGTCACATCAAAACGAAACTCAGTCATTTGGAAGACAAATTAGTGCAGCAAGATAATATATACACGACCGAAATCAAGATGCTGTCATCACGTATTATTTACCTAGAAGTTGAAAATGGCGAGTTGAAAGCGGATATAATAAAGCTGAGATCCGATTTTCAAACTTTAAAAAAACAATCAAGAATACAAAAAAGAAAACAATGAAAGACCAAGGTCTCCAGTGTTCCGAGACTACCCAACCTACTGAAGCTTTAGCAACGAATCAGTTTGTTCAAGAGCCATCTTTCTTACATGACAACCCGATCCCTATTCATCAGAATACATTTTCTGTGCTAAATGACGAGAGTTTACAATCACCTGACCGACAACCCACTACTAAAGAAAGGGACCATGAAGTACGGTAGTACGGTTAATTCTCGGGTTCAAAACAATGAATATATGCCTGCTGAAATGCAGTGTGTTAAACGAATAAGTAGTGTTTAAATTAAAAGGTCAACATACGAGTAAAATAAAAATATTAAATTACATATATACTAGGGGAGCAGAGAATGAAAGTCACCGCGCTACCGGCCATTCTAAATTCAGCTAATAATTGTTCCCTTTCATCTTCAATCTCATGTGGCCCGAGTGAAAGCCCAGATGGGCTCTTGTTTTTGTTTTGTTTCATGCAGCAAAATTTCTGCGCATGCGTTAAATTATGCATTAATTGTATGCGCGCACTCGTGGCACTAATAGATTTCTCTCCAGTGCAATTCTACGGACGCTATTCTTGTTTGTGGTACGTTTCGTAGGTTTTATGCCATATTTCATTTTACTCTCGATCATAATACATACCAGCGCAAACACTAAAATAATTTTGACCGTGTTTTTGGCTGGTTTACCGATCTCGTATCGAGACCTGTGTATGTTATACTATAGCTATACAGGTATACTAAATAGCGATTTATAGCGAAATATAGCAGTCGCCATCTTAACATTCTGTGGGCGCTATTCTTGTTTGAGGACAATTTCCTCGGACATTGATAAATCGTACTTGCAAACTTTTTAAACATCACTGCATTTTCTGCAGCGAAACCATATATGCATGCACCGAAAGTCGAAGCGCGCATTGTGTCGTTACCAGTTTACCGGCGGAGATAATTTATTCCGAAAGTGTGTCCACCGACCCAAACATCTCGATTGCTTTTGCTTGGGAAACCACAGGTAACCCACACATGACCACAGGGAGTCCACCACAAGATTAGGATGCGTTCTCCTCCGTCTAACGCAATAATCTTACCATTGCCTTAATTTTTAAGCCGTACAAACAGTTGGGATGGAGTGTAACCTGAACTGAACCCGCCAAAAATATTGCCGTATATGGGTTTGACTGGGAAACTGTAGGCTGTATTAAGCCAGACGTGAACAGAAACTGGAAGTGACCTGATTTCGGGAAACGATAGCCGTAATTCAACAACTTCAGTTTGTAGTGAGCGAGCACGGGAAGTCTCCCAAAAACTAGAATAAATTAACAACCCGCACGGGCATCGTATTGAAACTTCACATGCCTAATAAATACGAGTTCCATGTAGTTCACAGGCACGTATGTTATAGGTAGATAACATACCTAGAGAACTGACAGGATTATTTGCTCTATTTCATGCTCATCATATTAGGAACGTTCAGTTTATAGCGACTCGCGTCGAGTTTTGACTACAACGTCGCGAAATGATAAATCTGAATTACGCGTGGATTAAAACTTCGCTCGCTGTCGTCCAAATATACACAAGTTACATATTTCCTGTTGTTTATATTCACGTATATTAAAGCTAGACATCATAGGTTCAGAATATAACATTCTCTCAAAAATTAGAATAAAGTTTAACTTAAAACACTGAATGACTGAGTTTGAAATTATCGCAAACAGACGCTTACTGAATTTGCTAAAGAAATAGAACCTATCATATCGTAAACAATCGGCCATGCTTCTGCAACACCGTAATAAATATGAACCTGTAGAGTTACTGTCGTAAAAATAGAAAACTGTAAATGCTTCGGTTACTGAGGAAAACACTGAATGCATTCTGATCTTCTGATCTCCGGTCCGCTGGCGCAGGCCAATTCGGACACGTGACATCAACAACCAATCGGATCGAGTGGTAAAAATAGTGCAACTAATTTATGCAGGCTAAAAATAAATCGGCGCTAACTATTATGGGGAAAGACCCCAATAATGGGGATCGGTTCTCTTAGGTGATGGTCTCTTGCCAGAGATAATCAAAAACCGAATGTGTATAGTTACTGTGTAAAGCTATTTCTCGTTTACAGCACTACAATAAACTTACGATAGACCATTTTACGGTTCATACGCAGTTGTACAAATCCTATGCTTATTTGGCGGGCAGGCAAATGTCAATGCATCGGGTGGTCTGCCAGTTGAAACAAAAGACTTGAACAATTGCGCATGAACCGTAAACTGGTCTATAACAGGAACATAACTTGGAAATGTTCTCCGATTAATAGCAAAACTGGTTTAGGTGCTAGAGAAGTTCAACAACTTGGTCAACCACAGAACTTAAATTGATAAACAAGGAAAACCGACTAAGTTGTGCTTGCTTAAACCTGTCAAATAAATTGCTTATTCTCATGAGAGAGTGAATGTGTGAAATATTGCATTTTAGGAGGCCGGCCTACTCTAGTGAATCACCATACACCTCATTCATAAGTACGTGGTCTCTGTACTTTAACAGTTTAGCTACGTGTTCAATGTATGAAAAACAACATCTTTGGCATGCATGCGAAAGAGCATACCAACATTGATGATTCTGTAGAATTTGAGTGTTGTAGCATAAGAGGCTGTAAAGTTACAGTGATTTGAAATTAGAGAGATTTGTATGAAAAATACCATCTAGACCTTTACAGCCTCGCTTTCATGTATTTTCTACATGAAAGCGAGGCTGTAAGAGGCTGTAAAGTTACAGTGATTTGAAATTAGAGAGATTTGTATGAAAAATACCATCTAGACCTTTACAGCCTCGCTTTCATGTATTTTTACTCGGGCTGCCTGCGGCAGCGCCGAGTCTAAAAATGCAAGTCGTAATTAATATTATTTTTTTATTCTGTGCAACAAGTCTTCTGCGCATGCGTTAAAGGTCAAATTCACACCAATCAGATTGCATTGTGCTGGTCACGCAACAATCGCCAGGTTAATTTATTTACATAATTAAATACAGTAAATCAAGATGGTGGACGACGGCGCGAGGAATTTTCTCTCAAATTTGGAGTCCCATCTCTCAAATGTAAGCAGTTTAATGTTTTATTTAAGTTCACTCGTGCGAAAGCCTTCCAACACTCCCAACAGGCTCAGGATATTTCAACTGGCGCTCTTGTTTGACGGTACGTTTCGTAGGTAATAAACACTCACTCGGCACAGAATATGATGACCGAAGCAGTTATTCAACTCTCACGGTAAACAAGACTCCTCTCACGGCCGAGATTTAGGTTCGAGAAATTAAAGGCTTCCAACAGTTCCCTTTATAGTTCTGTAATATAATGAGCAGACTGCAGTTTTGGGAAGGAGGGTAAAAGCTTTTAAATAGAGATAAACAAAACGGGCATTTCAGTTAATAATCTTTAATCCAACAAATAATGATATGGACGCGATCAGCGAGCTGCGATAAAGAGCCGGCGCAGGGTAGAAAGAACAGTAGAGAAATATAGTGATAGCTCCATCATCGGCGGACAGGATATACATTTGAGACACTCATCTATTAGTACTCTGAACCTGCAGAACAGCAGACTAAATTAGGACCGAATTCGTATTTTTTTCGATCAAAAAAAGAATCAATGCCTTCAGTAAGATTCCTAGTCATATCAGTAATGGTGACTACCAAGCATTGTTGCTGGGGGAGATGTAATAAGAGTGACTCTAGATGTGAAAAACCTTCATAAATCCGGCGCTCAAAGAGATATGTCTCGGAGAATGAAGCATCGATCGGTACACCGCTATAGTAGACGTTTCTCATCTTTTATCGGCCTTTTTGATCACACACAGGAGGAGCTTTTCTGTTCCAAAACCTTTACAGCAAATTCAGTGAGAAATGTCAGCGTTGGATAAATGTTTGTACAAGAGGCCTTAAAAGCACAGAACAACGAGACTAGGTCTGGCAATGAAACGTAAGTGGCTATAAATTACTGAAACCATGACTATACCCACCAGTAAACAATGAGAAGGAACTACTGTTCAACCATTAAGTTTACTTGAATTTATCAGTGGATTCTAAATAAATTTTGGAAGCAAAGCCTCGTCTACAGTACATCTACAATGCTTTGATTTATTTACTGAGCACAAATGAAGTTAATTTCTTTCGGAGCTGCAGGTATTAAATTTGAAAACTCGATAAATGCAAACAATAATATAATGGTTTGAAAGAGCACACCAACATAAGCAAGATTGCCGAATTTTAGGATACTATCAGTTCATAGTTTTAATGTATATGATGCTCTTCCAGCCATAACAGCTTTGGTCTCCGATGAGTTTTATTGAAGAATTTCCTATCTCCATTCGCCGATGAATGCACTCGGCACGCGGCTACATTCTTTTGTTTTTGCCTTAATACAGGAAAACCTGACCTTTGTAACTTTTCAATGTTTAGGTGAAGTCTTACAACGATATTGCATGGGAAAAGATGAGTTTGGTATACAGTTTAAATAGGACTTGACAGTCTATATAGTAAGCATGTCTCGTTGGTTGGCCAGCGAAGATGCAAAACTCGCTTGACAAGATCGACGTTTGTCGCTTAGTTTCAATCCTCTGTATTTCAGCCAAAGTTTAAGCTGTTCGACAGTATAATCATCAGGTTCTCTTTCAAAATATGGTCCAGGAAAGCAGTCATTTCTTGTAGAATAGACAGAGGACGAACTGAAGTGCTAGTCAATTCTTGTAAGTTGATACAAGAAAAGCGGTTTGTTTGTCTGAGTCTTGGCGGGGGCGCTATTAGCGTGCGTAACATGAATAAGTAGAGGTCAACATACACGAGAAAAACAAACATATTAAATTACATATATATATATACTAGGGGAGCAGAGAATGAATGTCACCGCGCTACCGGCCACTCCTAAAGACTGCTAAATTCAGCTAATAATTCTTCCCTTCGGTTATTACTAGAGGATTACAAATGAAAGTGTATTTCATCTTCAATCTCATGTGGCACGAGTGAAAGCCCAGATGGGCTCTTGTCTACATTTAAAATGTCAATAACTCGACAGCAATTTGCAACATTGAATTCAAACTGTGGTCAATTACTAATTTAGGTAAGATCTTTCATGTGGTAGCATAGTTTCTCTGTACAAATTAATCTTCCAATTTATGCAAATTAGGTGGCGGCCATTATGAATGAGGTCTATAGTTACAAATCGTTGTTTTCTCGCTTCCTTTATTATTTCGACTGAACAAAATGATAAATCTTGCTTCTCTAACAATAAGTCATTTCCACTAAATTGTTGTTCCAGTTTGCCACTTTCTTTGTTCCTATGAGACAAAAAGTCTAGTAATATTGGGTCCAAAATTTATTACCAAGCCAATTTGATTGACAAAATCTTACTGCATGGTCATAACAATATATGTACTGTTTATTGCCTTATCAGTCAGACATATCTAATATAAACATGCTGCCTTTAATTTGATTAAATGTTGAATCGTTTATTAGCAGCGTTGGCGGTAGCAATTTACTTACCGTTGTGCATATCAGGCCCTGATTTAGCACAAAGCTCTGGAATGAAACGTTTCTATCGAATATTTGCTTTTTAAGATTTAGCATCTCGCCCAATGCATGATCTTCAGGAGGGAAAAATAGGTTTTACCTCACTGGAGCAATTATGATACAGATAAGTTGGAATATGAATAGAAAAACAGCTGTTTAAATCAAAGAGTGGATATTGTCACAGTATGAATGCTTCAGATGCAATCAATCATAATACAAATAGGCTGGAAAATAGTTTCCATGACAGCAATTTTGAAAGAGCTATTTAGATAAATAGAGAGAATGTTGCGCTGTGTAGAAGTGTTATCCAAAGATCTTCGCTCTTCTTGTGAGTAAGGTAATTAAAACTAGCAAGTGAAAAAGGCTTTTATTCTGAACTAGAAATAAAAGATGCCCAACCATTGTATCATCAACTATAAACAAGAATGTTTCGATCTGACAATGAACATCCGCCATCACAATTCTGGAGACCAAGCTGTGAATATCCTAACAAGTGTTTTAAATACAGTATTTTCTGTCATAGCTGTGTTAGAAAACTCGCTTTTTCTCGCCGCAATTTGGAGAAATTCCCACCTTCATCAACCATCGTTTATTTTGCTGGGCTGTCTTGGAGTTACAGACTTACTTACAGGGTTGATAGGTCAACCAGTTACAGTTGTATATACTACTGCTAAACAGCTCGGTGTCTTTATTGTGGCTTGTAATGCTTTTATCGTTACTATTCTTGTGACAGTAGTTCTTGATGGCGTATCAATTCTCACCCTCACCACAATCAGCCTGGATCGTTTTCTTGCGTTGCATTTTCACCTCAGATACAACGAGATCGTTACCGTGGGGAGAATTTTCAAGCTGTTCGCCTGTTTCTGGTTCCTAATGGCAATCGTAGTAGTGTTTCGAGCCTCGTTACTCACAATTCCCTTCACCATTATACTGGCGATCTGTGTTTCTCTGTGCACTTCGGTAATTATGTTCTTTTACTGGAAAGTCTACCAAATCACCAAACGACATCGGGCTCAAATACAAGACCTTCAGAACGCAATGCAGTACGCAAGTGGTGCTACTAATGAAGGAATTATCAAAATTAAGAAGTCTTCCATGTCTTTCTTTATAGTGACGGGAATATTCTTCATATTTTCCCTGCCCTACGTGGTGTTCTGCACAGCCTTCGTGGTGTATGGCTACATAGGATTCGTTGTTCCTTTGGGTGACATTTCAACAACAATCATCATGATTAACTCATCTATCAATCCCGTTGTTTATTGCTGGCGCTTAAGAGAGATTCCGGAGGCTATAAAGAGAGAACTGAGTAACATTTCAAGATTCTTAAAATTAAAAAGCTAGAGTAAAGAGTAGTGTCTCAATTTGATGTCTATTTTCTATATTTATTCAGTATAATATTACTCGGCATTTCCACGAGATACATACTAGTTTGCTGTGAGTCTTTGACTGTCGTTACAGCAGAATTTGTTTTTCCTCCTTGTGTGATATCGACTCTCTACTCGTCAGGTCAGTTCTAAAAGGTAACTAAGAAACATTCTGAAATGTTGATAAAACCTGGGTACTTGGAACTCGTTCACTTCACTTCAAGTAAAAATAAATGCATGGCTGGTTACTAATGTGACATTATTTCTTCTCTCGTTGTAAAGCCCTCGGCAAACAAAGAAACATTATGCCGGAAACATTTGTGAATTTCAGTGTGGCGTCGGTGAGCAAATGGAAAACATTTGGTTGCGAAAGCCAAATTTGCTTCCACAACATATGTTTTGCGCGCAGGAAACGAGGAAACATTTTGGGAAACACTGAAATTCACAAATGTTTTCACAACCATGTTTCCTCGTTTGCCCAGGCCGATAAAAAATTAATCTATCAGTTCTATTTTTGAACACTGTCCCTAACAAATGTCAAAAAGAAAGCACTAGAAACACGTCAGAGCGAAATAATTAGCGCCAGCTAACAACTCAGTGAGCTATCGCGAGGTTAATAACGCAATACACACATCGTCCGTAAGTAGAAAGCGTCTAAATGTTGAGGAGGCATCAGTATGCCCTTTGAAATATTGGTCTTCATAGTGATCTGGAAGACACTGTCTATACTTCTTATCTGCTCATTGATCCTCACGTCATGTCACTTTAATACTGGAAGATGCGGGAGCGACTTACCTAGGCCTAAGGCTAGGCTTAAAAATAGTTCCTGAGAAGCCATGCTGAATTTGTATAGGGCTTCGAGACTGTCGTAAATAGAGAACTCGTAAATGTTTGTGAACGGCTCACTGCTAATAAACTTATGCTAAATATAAAAACAATCTAACTTTATCATTTTCCGCCCATCCTCATAAAACAAATTGTCAGCCTATGATTAAACTATTTGATAATGACTCCAATGCATTTAAACCTCTTGAATGTAAAGATTCTGTCAAATACATTGGAGTCTTAATCGACTCCCATCTTAACTGGAAATACAATATCGATTATATTGACCTAACAAATAAGTAAACTGTTGGCATCATTGCAAAACTCAGATATATTGTACCCCTCCATACACTTTTCAATATATATGGATCACTAATTCTACCTTATTTGTCCTACGGTATTGTTGTGTAGGGGCGGGCTGCTCGATGTCATATCCAAAAAGCGCGCACTCAGACTAACTTATTTTGAAAAAAGACAAAAGCATGTTGTTCCTCTATTTCTAACCTCCAATTTTCTCCCTATTTCTATGCTATATTTTGAAGAAACTGCCAACTCAATAGACCAGCTCGCGGTAAATTCCGCCATTTTGAAAGGAGTGCAAACATGGCGCGAAATACAGTGTTTGTATGGGAATCGATGGGAATCCGATGCCAAATGAAATCCGTAAAATCGAATTTCTGAAATATTCTTCGGATACAAACTTAAGATACCAGGTAAAAGATTAACATATCGAAACTTGAGGGATGTAAAAACGAGTCAAATTCCGCGTAAAAAATTACAGACAATGTATGGAAAACACGATTGCACGCTTCCCAGCACAGCTACATCCCTCAATTTCGATATGTTAATATTTTACCTGGTATTTTAAGTTTGTATCTCAAGAATATTTCATAAATTCGATTTTACGGATTTTATTTGGCATCGAATTCCCATCGATTCCCATACAAACAATGTATTTCGCGCCATGTTTGCACCCTTTAAAAATGTAGGAATTTACCGCGAACTGGTCTATGCATGTTATAACAACCGGTATTGCACCATCAGCAATGGAAAAGTTATTTAAGAAAGCAACTAGCGTGCATAATTATAATACCAGGTCGGCTGTTAGTGGGAAGCTTTATATAGATTAGTCATTCAAGATTAGAAGCTGCTGCACAAAGGCTTTTATTTTCAAGAAGACTCCCGGGTCCAAATTGCATATATACCAACATTTGAACGAAACGAACGCAAAAAGATTTTTAAAACGAAGATACGTAAGTTACTTCAAACAATATTAGAATGTGAGGATGACTATGCTGATGTACCCATGATAATTCAGAAATGTTCAGTCCATATATTTTTTAATTAAAGCTTTTTCGTTGTTATCCTTTACATTTACTTATTACCCTAAGTTTTGCCTTTTTCTTTCTCCCTTTCCTTCTCCGTCCTTCGTGCCTTGAATTATTCAATGTATTAATTGTTTCTTCTGTTTAATTATTCACGTACCGCCACGATTAGCTATTTGCAGGTCAGTGTAATCGTAATTGTATATGTTAACTTTGTAAAATAAAAATGTTTGGTGTTGTTGCCTTTATTTTACCTCACCTAGAATACTGTAGCTCACTCCTGATGTGTATGGGCAAAGTACAGAACAGTCGATTGGAAGACGCTAACTATTACATTTTAAGGTCTATTCTCTGGTAAGTCTGTTCCTTACGAACAACTAGCTCCTACGTCTTGTTAGTATGAAGACACTTGAGCACAGAAGAAACTATCAATCTCTGAATTTACTTTACAAATGTTTGTAAAGCAACGGCCCTTTATATATTCGTAATTTTATTTTAACTTTAGGAACTCTTCTTATATAATTTAAGAGGCATAGGAACCACACTTAGTCAGCCTAATTTTAACCTCAAATGGATGAAGAATTTCTTTACCTACACTGTAAGTAAACTGTGGACAAGCACCCGACTGCAGTGAAACACGCCGCAAATGATGTAGAATTTAAAACTAAACTTAGTAAGGTTGAATTTTAGAATTATAAAAATGATTATCGTTATTATTGTTACCTTTGATCATGTCTTTCTAATTAGTCTGGGATTTCAACCTAGATATAATAATATTTAACTTATAGTAAGTAGTTTTTACATGTACAATTGTAATAGCAGTCCGAAAAATTCACTGACGGGATATGTCAGTAAAATGTAAAGCGCCAAGAGACTCTGGTATATGGCGCTATATAAATATGGCCTATTAATTGTAATTAATATAGTTATACACGTACGTATTTTGAACGAGGTTGATCTTAAGATCCTTTGGCGCTACGCGTCTAAATAAACTATTGTATTGCTACATCAAGATATTAAAAAGAGTACAATCTACACTGAGGAAAACACGGGGAAATATTATGAAGGAAATGGAACGGTTAGTACTGTCATGGATCTTAAAAAGACTGGATTTGGCACGCGCTGACGTGATGGCTGCAACCAAGTGGAAAATCGTGACGTCACATGTAAAAATACATTTTCGTAATTTCTCGGCACGTGGCGCGCGCGATTTCGCGAGTAGCTAGCAAAGATAAAGAGAAGAGAAAAAGATAAAACCTTGAAGGATGGAGATCAGAGAAACCTTCGAGGAGTGGGACGAGTTTTACACGATAGCTACAGCAGTGCTTAAAAGCTAATTTGCCTTGTTTTTGGAGGAGAAACGCACCTCAAGGAGAATGAATTTAAGACGAAGATGCCGACAGCTGTAGATCTATAGCAATTCCGAAGGTGAGAGCGAAATATTAGTGTTTGAAGTGCAGAAAGGTTAATAATATTAAATGTTGGTTCATGATAAGACAAGAAGGAAGCTACAATGAAGCTACCGCAAATCGAGAATAAAAAGCAAAAAATGTCAGAATAACCTCCAACTCGGTTTCCAAAACACGAGAGTTTTCTCTATTCATTCTATCGTGACTGTGCCAACTCGTTTGGAAGTTCTCTAAAAAGTCTCTTTAATACCTTAGAATCTACGTTTGCTAGCTGCAAATTTTATGTCCTTGTTGGTGAAACTAATAAAAGCCGAAAGGGTTAATGTAGCACTTGCAGACTGAAATTTTGTAACGGACCTGAAACAACCACAGGGTCCGATAACGTAAAGTCAGGCCGGCCCGGTTAAATCACAGATAATTGGAATTTAGCGTGCCGTTTTATATAAGTCAGATAGTTTTGCCACCCAGTACAACCAGATGCCTGCTCAGCTGAGTCATTTCTTGGGATCAAATGTATTTATTAACCAAACTAATGTTATATTAAACTAATAATTTCCTAAATACAGGATATTTCTCAATAGAATATATTAGAAGTTCCTAACAAAAAACACTTCAAGCTGCTTTTTTGACAAGAAGTTTCCCGAAAATAAAAAAAGTTGCCGAAAAAATATAAGTTGCCGAAAAAAATCAAAAGTTGCCAAAAAGTTGCCGGGCAACCTGTGGCTACGCCTATCGGTGACTCTGCGCATGCTTCGAGTGAGATCTTGCCTGAGCTCGAACCCGACTAGGTGCTCGCCCGGTACTTTGATAGCAATATGTTCCTTGTTAGTGTCAGGGCAAGCCTTAAGGAGTTTCTTTTATCTTCTGCCGTTTTTAGAATGGATTTTCGGCTTTATTTTCATGCATCAGCTGTTTGTTTATCGTTCGGCCTCGGTGAATTCATCATGCAGACATCACGGAGATTCGCACACACAAGAAGATTCACAGGGATCGAAGCCTACCTAAGCCCGATGACCACACAAGGAGCAACTGAACTGATATACCGTAAAAGCAAGTCAAGGCATTTATATCATAAATCGTTCGTATTTTAGCTCCTTAAAGGCTTGAGTTCGTTGCATTCCCATAGAAACACTTATTTTTAAGCAATCAGCGCATGTGCACAAGTTTGTGTTGTGAGATCGAAAAAATACCACTTTGTGGCTAATATGGGAATGTGCAGTATTACCTATCTGTTACGGTAACTCGCTCGGCTATATTAACTGTTACTGCCGCCGGGTTGGGTGCGATTTGTGTTAGTCGGTGAAGTGATTTGAACTCCAGACGGATGCAAGCAAATATCCAAGAATCCCTAAAGCGATTGGTAACCATTTAGGTAAAATCCAACGGTTTTTAGTGTTTAGATAACCCCCTATGTTCAATGCCTTTGTCCAATTAAATCATCCCTCCAAAAAGGCTTTATGTTTGACTTCCGGTGAAATCGCATTGGTCAGAACAGCAAATCAGAATACACAAAAATCGCATTTTCCAGAACCCTATTTTTTCGTAAGAAATAATGTACGAGATTGGGGTCTGCCACTGACACAAAAAGAATACAGTCATGGACAGCTGTTTTGTCCTCATTAGGACACATCAACGTGACTTAGCAAACAATATGAGCTACTGTGAAAGAATCCACTGCTCATAAGGCCACTAGGATAATTTCAGCTGCACAGCATGCACAACCCCTACAGAACCCCTAAATGTCTTTATTATTTTCCTTACAACTATTACCTCCGCTATCACTCGTAACGTAATTGTGAGTTCCGAATATTTCTAAACATTTACAGTAAATCCACTATGACTCGTTAGAGCAAGTTTGCTATTGTCCTTAGGGATTAGCGATAACTGAAGAGCCATCAGTACAGTTTGTCAGAATCAATAGCCCTATTATATTGTTTTGAGGACAACTCTTGAGATGCAAATTCTTCTCTAAAACTCAACTATAATTAACATACGAATAAAAACAAATCCACCAGATAAATTTCTTATTTCTCAGTTCTTGGGTTGGTATGCTGTACCGTGTTACAAGATTACACTGCTTTATGTTTCATTTAAAGTTTTTTTCTTGTTGGCAAATGCTACAGGCAGTTGTGTTTTTTTACCTAGGAGAGGAAAGTTCATTAATGACCTATGTAGTCTAGTCTAGTCTAGAAAGTCTAGTCTAGCAATCTTTTTCTAGTCTAACCTATTCTAGACTAGAACGTATCTAGTCTAGATAGTCTAGCTAAACTAGACATACACAACACCAGCCGCCCGCCCCCCTCCTCCTCCTCCTCCTCCTCCTCCTCCTCCTTATTCACCTCCGCCCACGCTACCCCAAGACTACCTTATGTTCCATTTCATCGTGTTCACGTCTCAACTTCGAATGGCTTCAGAGGCGGCCGGTTCTGACTTTATAGCCGCTCCAAACAATAAGCTCCTAAAATAGAAGCATGACCTCATCCACAGAAATAATAGATAATGAATCCTCCGCAATTGAAAACAATAGATAATGAAATTCTGCGTAATTAATGTTTCCTCCGCTTTCAATGAGAATCCTCGGCACTTTCTTCATGCGAAAAGACAATACATTCATGACGTCATTGGATTAATGAGAGCGCCACACAAATTAACATAACGCCACAAAACAGGGGCTTAATTCTGATCACTCCCTATTACTTTTGAGTAGCCAATCAGAGCGCGCGAAAGGCACTATTCACTGGTGTGATATTTAACAAATAAAGAAGCCTAAGCCATGTTTTATACTTTCATAAAACACGATGGGCATTTGAGAACATGAGAGAAATGTTAAAGCACAAGCCGAAGGCGCGTGCTTTCAACATTTCTAGAATGTTCTCAAATGACCAGAGTGTTTTATGATAGTATAAAACATGATTTAAGGCTTCTTTATCTGTTTTATAATATAGATTTACGCGCGCGATGAAAGGAAACCGCCAGTTGAAAACTATATAACACGGCTAACCATGTTATATACTCTGATAAAACATGGCTTCTTAGCCAATCAGAGCGCGCGTACTATCGTATCTATATTATAAATACTAATAAACGTTATTTAACTTTGAACTGTTTAGTCTATGTGAATGTGAAGTTTATGTGAATAAATTAAGTACCTTGCACTGAATGTAGCTACAGGATCACACCGTGGTACGTAATACCACTCTCCCAATTTTATCTATCATAACGTGTCTGCTAGAAGTTCTAAAGCATTTTAAGGATTGCAGGACAAACGGAATCTTTCCTAGCCAACAGAACGAGTTTTCTAGAGCCGAAGTGGCGCAATGGTTAGCACATTGACTTCACGGCACGGATTCAAACGACATGCACTATCGGCAAGTCTATAAATTTCAAACTAATAAAACGTGGCTTTCAATCACTGACCACCCACTAGTGCCGGAGAAGACATCGGCCTGCTGGTGTGATCTCTATCTAGTGAATGAGTACTCAACCACATAACCACATTAATACAGCTAACAAACTAACTGTGTATTGTCAATCCTGGTCACTATAAAAGACATATATAAAAGACATTACTTTAAAAAGGAAAAACAAAACATTAATGCGACGAAAAGTGAAATTTGATATCCCAATTATATACAAACATCCACCTAAATAGCATAATAAAATACATAGTAGCCTGCGTGACACTAGCCTGCTTATGCAGACCTATTTTTTCACTCTCATAAATTAAAAGAAAAAAGAAACGCGTTACTTTCTTCTTCGAATTTATGAGTAAAAAAATACGTCTGCATAGCAGGCTAGCGTGACACGTATTTCTCGAAAATATCATTACAATTTATTACTAGGAGCTCGGTGACTCTTAAAAGTATTAGTACAAGCGACTATGTAATGAGATATGGAAGGGTAAACATTGGTTGCTCTTCACGAATGTGGACAGCTGTATACAGCTATTAAAAAAGGTTGTAGAGTAAAAGCCTTTAACCCACAAGGCCAAATAAGTTATGGCTATGTTTCATCTTCAAAGTTTGGGATAATTAGCCAGAAAATAACAACCGAAAATATATGTCATTTCTAAGTGGCATTTGCGGCAAACGTTGAACATCTTTATCTTATTCATGAATTCTACATTAAAAACGAAATAACGTCTTTCTAAGAAGAGGAAAAGCTGATGATATATTTGCATAACATTCGATTTTCTTGGTTAAGGGACTCTTTTTAATAGGGAAATATGGATTCGCGAGTGCTTTAATACCAATAAGCACAGATGAATTTTCACAGTATAATGAGCTATATCACAACACGATATGTTTATCTTTCTTCTGATGGTAACTTCAAACCAACTTCAAACCTAACAAAAACTTGAATAATATGTCAGAAAAGACACCAGGACAGCTGAATTATTAAAAAATAACTGATTCTAAGTGTAAACTTTCCTAAAAGATGGTGATATATATTGCTTGGCAGACAAATGTAGTTTTACTGGAAGGCAGATAGTCCATTAGAAGTAGGTGCTGATAGACTGAGGTTCAATTTTATTCGTTCAATGTATATTTCTTAAATGTTTATTGCAAGACATAATGCTAAAATTCGACTGAACGGCACCCACCAACCTCAAATACTAACATTAACAGCTTAAAAATAATTCACCCACACTGTTATTTACCTCTACATATATATGTTATTTCAATATACTTTTTTTCTTTTATATCTCAGCTGTATTTACTTAAAGTATACGCTTTCATTAATAATCCTTATTAATATACGTTAGATGACGTTTACATGATTGCCTGGCGTGAAAAGATCAACGGGATGTCAATTTGAAAATAAAAAGATGGAAATTATGCTACCAAAAGTATAAATAGGTAAGTCCCCGAAGGTTTTGAAATCGTTGCGGTATATTTGTTACATTCTTCAAGAAGTAATACGAAATGTCCAACGACAGCATTGTTAACGATAAACTCAACTGTTTGGACATCACCTTGAACATTCACCAACAAGATTCTGGAAGCCAAGTCATCAATATTCTAACAAGTGTTTTAAATACAGTATTCGCTATCACAGCTGTGTTAGAAAACTCTCTTCTTCTCGCCGCAATTTGGAGACATTCTCGTCTTCATAAACCATCATTTATTTTGCTTGGCTGTCTTGGAGTTACTGACTTACTTACAGGGTTGATAAGTCAACCAGTTAAAGTAGTGTATGCTATTGCTAAACAGCTCGGTATGTTTACTGTTGTATGCAATTCTTTCAAGGCAGCAAACTTGGTTCTGCCGGTGTTAGGATTATTATCGCTTCTCACCCTCGCCGCAATCAGCCTAGATCGTTTCCTTGCGTTGCATTTTCACCTCAGATACAACGAGATCGTTACCGTGGAGAGAGTGTTTAAGATATTCGCCTGTTTCTGCCTTCTGATGGCAATTGTAATAGTGCTTGGTGTATTACTACGCTTAATTCCCTTCAGCATCATAATGACGATTTGTGTGTCAATGTGCACTTCGGTAATTCTGTTCTTTTACTGGAAAGTCTACCAAATCACCAAACGACATCGGGCTCAAATACAAGACCTTCAGAACGCAATGCAACACGCAAATGGTGCTACTAATGAAGGAATTATCAAAATCAAGAAGTCTTCCATGTCTTTCTTTATAGTGACTGGAATATTCTTCGTCTGTTACCTGCCATTTGTAACATTCTGCATAGCCTTCGTGGTGTATGGCCTCAAACGGTTCGTTGTTCATTTGGGTGACATTTCAACTACGATCATCATGATTAATTCGTCTATCAACCCTGTTGTCTATTGCTGGCGACTGAGAGAGATTCGACAGGCTATAACGAGAGACTTGAGAAGTATTTCAAGATGTCTTAGGCTACAAAATCCGAGTGAAGTAGACTAAAAAGAAGTATAATAATAATAATAATAATAATTCGTTTATTAATCACTCTCGCAGCCAGTGGCTGAATTACAGTGTAGGTCAACTATACATATATACTAACGAACAGACAACTTCCTAGTAAGTTACTATATAATAAATAATACTAATAGATATACATATCTATATTTATGAGATATAACCGAGAACTAGTTAATGAGCGCTCTGGACGCATATTTTGTGCTGACAAAACCGCCAAAGCGGTCGGTTTTTGTCGCCATAGTGGTATGCGCTTTTGGTCTCATATTATAGTGAGAAGACTGTCCGGTGATCCGAGAATGTATAAGAGAATACAGGGGGTTTCCAGGAGTGATTTTTCTTATAAACTTGGCGCATGCCATATCCCTGCGCTCCTCTAGGGTGGTGATCCCAGCCTTAGCCATCGCGCTTGCATATGGCAGGGAAGGGAATATGATTGCTAAAGCGCGCCTCTGTACCCTTTCAAGATCTTGTGATAAGTATTTAGGAAGGTTGGCGAACACGACACAGGCGTATTCTAGAATAGAACGCACTAGAGAGCAGTAGATGCTGACCAGGTCTACTGGTGGAACACGACCAGGTGTATAAGTACTTTGTTGCGCTCTATGCTAGAGAGGTTTCTTGAGTAGTCTCTGACTAAAACTGCATGATAAAACCTTTACAGCATATTGCTTACAGCTAGGTTTTAAACTCGTAAAACATTACTCTGAAGGAAGCGACGTGTATTTCTGTAAAAGGACTAAGCCATTCATCATAATACCAACTCAATATGTTCTCATGCGGATCAATATCAATCGGTTGCAACTACAACTGCGAACATTCTTGCTGTGAGCCGGTGACTTTATAGTTTCACATATTTTCCAAATTATAGTAATCCTTTTGAATTTGTACGTAATTCTGTCATAGCACGCCGCGCTGTATTCTGCGCGTGCCTGGTGGAAATATACTTTAGCATGTCGCTTTATAACTCGTATACCCCGGGTCCTATACACCTTAATTCTACGATAACAAAATGTTTATAATGTCACACCATACACCACATCTTATATAACGACCTACATCGTGTAATGCCATATAACTATAGTTTCCCTTAAGAAGCAAATCGCAACTACCTCTCTCCTAACTAATTCTTACATACATTTATCTCACGCTTATCCTCGATTTTATCATAGTTTTATCATTCATTTAGGATATATTACCTTTGTTGTATTTGTAAAACCATAATGTAATTTATGTAGAGGTGTGTAACACTGTGGATTAAAGTGCAAGTATAATGCCGAAAAAAAAAAGTGTTGTACTTTTGTGTTTGTTTCGCACAAAAAGGTATTAATCTTGCAAATTTTGTAACATTTCTGGCATTTAATCCAAAATTTTGGTTACTTTCCATGGATACTGTGACGTCATAAGATGAATCAACTCCCTCCCAAGAGAAAACTACTACAATAAAATCCCGTAGGTTTCCTTTGTGACATCACAAGATGAATCAATCCCGCCGAATTCGGGTAACTTTTATTCTAGTTGAATTGCTGCTCCAGTCTATCGAAGAAAACGAATTTAGACAACTAATATATTAGAAATAGAATTTGGAGCAAAAAAAGTTAATGTTGCTTTATGGCTTTACTTGCACTTTAAGCTTAATTGTGTTTACTCTGGTAGCATTTAATGAATGTGGTCTGAGGACAGGAAATATTAATTGGATGTTAACCGACAATGATCCATTCAGGTCTTTGTCGGAAGGAATTGTTTGGCCAAAATACCGGAAGCATTGTGTCATACAAGCTACTGACACTCATAATAGACGTGGTGAACAGGAGTTCAGCCTCGTTGCCGTCGTATTCGTGGTACAAGCCAAATCTAAGCGAATTTTCCCCCCTCCTTCTCCATCATTAATTCCTCCTTCAGTGCAATTAACCGATTACATGTTATCTTGCTTAGGTTAGGGACTATTTTTGCCCACCTTCGCTTAAGTTAATAGACCAGTTCGCGGTAAATTAAGACATTTTGAAAGGGGTGCAAACATGGCGCGAAATACAGTATTTGTATGGGAAACGATGGGAATCCGATGTCAAATTAATATCCGTAAAATCTAATTTATGAAATATTCTTGAGATACCAGGTAAAATATTAACATATGGAAATTTGAGGGATGTAGCTGTGCTGGGAAGCGTGCAATCGTGTTTTCAGTTTTTCATACATTGTCTGTAAATTTTCACGCGGAATTTGACTCGTTTTTACATGACAATGTATGGAAAACTGAAAACACTGTATTTCGCGCCATGTTTGCACCCCTTTCAAATGTCGTAATTTACCGCGAACTGGTCTATTTTGTCACTGCAAAGTTAATTGATCTTTTGACAGAAACGGAGTGAGTTTGTTTACCTGACAAACTTAGTTCAGAAGTTTCTCGTTTCCGCCTTAAATCTCTATGTAAGAGCAAATAGTATAGTAATCAAAATATAATTTAATTTAAAACACTGTTTTCATGTCGAGATTACGTGAAGCTAATGTAGTGTATCAGTTTAACTAGGTTTTTCATCGAGCACACGTAGTCGTAGGTTTTGTTTTCAATGTCTTTCAGTTATGTAGATGCTTGCATGAGCTTTGTCGGTAGCCAGGAAATACATGTTCTAAAGTTATAATATCTTCGTTCTTTAAATAACAGGCGTTACAGAGCTCTTGAAAAATAGAAGGAGATGGGTTGTCTCACTGAATGTCGGGGTATTCTGTAGTTGCTCCAAAATTAGGATATAAGAATTACACATTTGTTGGACATTGTCTACCTGTTCAATCTACTCAGCTTTTGTTCAGTCTTGTAGCTGCATCAAACGCATTAGACTGTTTGCTCACACTCAGATGCGTCGTTCTGATCAGTTAGATTGGATGTATATTGTTCATGCGAAATTTATCGGCTGTTTTAGTACGCTTGGGTTCGGCTCACGTCTACTGATTCAACAACAATCGCATCTCCGGGCCAATCTCTCTCTCTCGGCAGGAATTCTCGGTGCTACATGCCTTGGTTTACACAGAATTATTCGAAGTAGAAACATCTGAAGGCTTAAGGTGATGGGCTGATACAATCCTCTTGATGTGTTAAGATATTCTCAACTGGTACATCACGCAGTCGGCGTTTTTCATTGATCGGGAGTCACGCTGAGACAATAAAAGCATTAGTTCCCGAGACAACTATTGTGTTCACACTAGAGGTTCGAGTCACTCACGACTAGCACTAATAGGGAGTTACTTACAATTAGCAGGCGTTCACATTAAACATGCACGTGAAATACGATGCAAAAATATGTCAATCATACTTCCCGCTCATTCGCTCATTCGATGTAAACAACCAAAGCGCGGGCTTGTTCAGTCGTGATTTGCTTCCGCTATCATCATGAATCGCGTACGATTTCTTCGTTTTTTTCGCCTTGTTTTCCATGGCTCAGTTCATAAACCAATTACAAGAGCGTGTTCGAGCTCAAGTGAACCGTGTAAGGAGCAGGCTGAGAATGCTACTTGTTTTGATGCGCCGTAGAAGACGCAGACTAACGGCACTGGATTGATCAGCGAATTCAACTGAATCAGCCCACTGGTCGACAAGCTTGGGTTCTACCAAGGCCACAATTCTGGTTTAACCAACGTTTAAACAACCATTTTGACGACTCGATGTGGAAGAAGAAATTTCGTGTTTTGATAGCGACTTTTGACTTTATTTGTGGAATAATTGTTGGTCCAGAACTCAGACGAAACGATACGAGATTGAGGAAGGCTGTACCAATTCTGTTGATTACGTTGAACGTTCATGTCCCAGTCTGAATCCATCGAAAGCTATATCAAAGCGAAAATGCAGAAGATAATAGGTACGGGAAGGGAGAGTACGAAGAATCACGTTTCCAATTTAGGTACACATGTCAAATGAGTATCCGGGATTAAAATATCTTTGAGCGCTCATTGGCTATCATTGGCCAGAATATTTACATTGCTGTTTCTAACCCTCAAAATAGTTGACTTGGAAATCGCAGCTAAACACCTCCGAACTATCCTCTATGGCGCCGTAACCAATGCCAACGGGTATTCCTTGAGTGAGTGTGAACGTCTGTTAATTGTGAGTGACTCCGAAACATCCTAATGTGAACACACATCTCATAACTATTGGTTTCGATTGCCAGGATGAAACCGCCAGGATAGATCGAGATATAGGTTTCTTACTTCAATATAATTTGAACGGTTCATTTGAACTGAAAGCTTGCCGATGACGCTAGCGGATAATACCTACATGGGCTTTTATCGCACGGCGGCCATGTTGAGTCCCAGGAGAACCTTTGTTTTCGTCCGGTAAACTCGTTCTGAAACCAACCAGTGCGAGGCTACCGGGGCCAAAACTATTGTTTTATCCAAAATGGCCGAACTGCGATAACAGTCCATGTGAAAACACCATACAATGAAATTGAATACCCCGGTGCTTGTGAAGTCTCAGCTTTGACAAATCGGATCAAGGACTATTGTTATTTCAGGCGCGCAAAAAATTGAATACTGCCAAAAACCGAATAATAAATAAGCGTCACTTCAATTTTAGTTACGCGTCGTCATGTGCTTTTATACGCACACAAGCCTTGTTGTTCATCTAAATCTTCAGGATCACACACACATCGAAGGTAGCTATTCTTATGAGAGTAATAAACACAGCATTTATATATTATTCAGGTTGCAAATTACATCCAAGAAAGCATGTATAATCAAGATTACTTTCACTTCACTGATATTGCCGACGTCTGAGTTACTTTTCATTCAGTTATGTGTATCTCAAAAAGCAAAGCAAAATCAAAGTCACGACGTATTCTGAGGACAAATTTTCTAAGATTAATACGGACGCTATGGTTATGAAAAAAACGCAGACAATCGAAGAAATCGAGATATGAGACAACTTCAAACAACTTCCGCTTATTTCAGTCTTAAACAACACTTCCTTTTTGCATGAAAATGCCTTTCCGTTAGAAAAAGATTTTTTTTATGTTGTTTAAAATATCAAAAATGTCCAGTCTACCAAAATAATGTTAATAGAGTATTTAGCAATTTCTGTGGTAACGTCAAAATACTAGTTATTTGGTCAGTGAAATAAAAACCGTTGGTCCCGCGCCAACAACGTCTCTTTTTTTAAGCTTTGGGGGAAACACGTCTTGGTTATATACGAAAACTGCATTATTAGCGAACGCATTCCTCTTAATATTGCGTTTTCGTTGAATTTTTGCGGAATTTCACAAAATAATAAAAAATGATTTTAGTTGAGAATGGGTTACGATATATTGTTGTTATTTTCAGCCCGCTTAGTTCACTTGTGGCCCGTGCGTAACGAGGACTTCAAGGGCTGAAACATCAATGTGACCCGATAAAATTCATTTTATTAGTATTATTACTAAAGTACAAGGCCAAATAAATTATGGCTATGTTTTATCTTCAAAGTTTGGGTAATTACTCGGGCTGCCTGTGGCAGGCACGAGTCTAAATCTGCAAGCCGTTATTTTGGTTTTGTTTCATGCAGCAAAATTTCTGCGCATGCGCGCACTCGTGACACTAATAGTTTTCTCTCCAGTGCAATTATGCGGACGCTATTCTTGTTTGTGGTACGTTTCGTAGGTTTTATGCCACGTACATTTCATTTTACTCTCGATCATAATACATACCAGCGCAAACACTAAAATAATTTTGACCGTGTTTCTGGCTGGTTTACCGATCTGGTATCGAGATCTGTGTATGTTATACTATAGCTATACAGGTATACTAAATAGCTGATTTATAACGAAATATAGCAGTCGCCATCTTAACATTCTGTGGACGCTATTCTTGTTTGAGGACAATTTCCTCGGGCATTGATAAATCGTACTTGCAAACTTTTTAAACATGACTGCATTTTCTGCACCGAAACCATATATGCATGCACCGAAAGTCGAAGCGCGCATTGTGTCGTTATCAGTTTACCGGCGGAGATAATTTACTCCGAAAGTGTGTCCACCGACCCAAACATCTCGATTGCTTTTGCTTGGGAAACCACAGGTAACCCACACATGACCACAGGGAGTCCACCACAAGATTAGGATGCGTTCTCCTCCGTCTAACGCAATAGCCTTACCGCTGCCTTAATTTATAAGCCGTACAAACAATTTGAACCCGCCAAAAATATTGCCGTATATGGGTTTGACTGGGAAACTGTAGGCTGTATTAAGCCAGACGTGAACAGAAACTGGAAGTGACCTGTTTCGTGAAACGATAGCCGTAATTCAACAACTTCAGTTTGTAGTGAGCGAGCACGGGAAGTCTCCCAAAACTAGAATAAATTACCAACCCGCTCGGGCATCGTATTGAAACTTCACATGCCTAATAAATACGAGTTCCATGTAGTTCATAGGCACGTATGTTATAGGTAGATAACATACCTAGAGAACTGACAGGATTATTTGCTCTATTTCATACTCATAATATTAGGAACGTTCAGTTTATAGCGACGATTACGATTACGCGATTACGCGTGGATTAAAACTTCGCTCGCTGTCGTCCAAATATACAAAAGTTACATATTCCCTGTTGTTATATTCACGTATATTATAGCTAGACATCATAGGTTCAGAATATATAATTCTCTCAAAATTTAGAATAAAGTTTAACTTATATCAATGCCACTCGTAACTGAAACACTGACTGACTAAGTTTGAAATTATCGCAAACAGACGCTTACTGAATTTGCTAAAGAAATAGAACCTATCATATCGTAAACAATCGGACATGCTTTTGCAACACCGTAATAAATATGAACCTGTAGAGTTACTGTCGTAGAAATTGAAAACTGTGAATGCTTCGGTTGCTGAGGAAAACACTGAATGCATTCTGATCTTCTGATCTCCCGTCCGCTGGCGCAGGCCCATTCGGACACGTGACACCAACAACCAATCGGATAGAGTGGTAAAAATACTCCAACTAATTTATGCATGAAAGTTAGCTCCGATTTATTTTTAGCCTGGGGAGAGACCCTAATATAGGAGATGGGTTAACGTATCAGACTTACCTTTTCCCCCGAGAAAAAGAAAGGAAAAAACAACGCGCGAGTGGGGGAAAACGCCGTTCTCCTCCCTCTTCTCTCTTCTTTATTTATTTATTTTTTTATTATTATTTTTTTTTGGGGGGGAAGGGCCTTATTTATTTTTAAAAAAATTGGGGGGAGGGGAAGGGCCTGATACTTAGGTTAGAGATAGGTTATCTTAGGTGATGATCTCTTGTCAGAGATAATCAAACACCGAATATATAAGACACTGTGTTAAAGCTATTTCTCGTGTACAGCACTACGACAGACCATTTTACCGTTCATACGCAGTTGTACAAATCCTATGCTTATTTGGCGGGCAGGCAAATGTCAGACAATACATGGTGTCCCGCCAGTTGAAACAAAAGACTTGAACAACTACTGCACATGAACCGTAAACTGGTCTATAACAGGAACATAACTTGGAAATTCTCTCCGATCAATAGCAAAACTGGTTTAGGTGCTGGAGAAGTTCAACAACTTGGACAACCACAGAACTTGAAATTGATCAACAAGGAAACGCGACTAAGTTGTACTTGCTTACACCTGTCTAATAAATAGACAATATTCGTATTCTCACGGACGAGCTGGAACGAGTACTCAGTGGAGGCTCATGCGGGGGATTCTTTTCTAACGCTAAATAGCTTTCAGCAAATTCCCCCGCATGAGCCTCCATTCAGTACTCGTTCCAGCTCGTCCGTGAGAATACGAATATTGCCTATTGCTTATATTAATAAGTGAGTGGATATGTGGTATATTACATTTTAGGAGGCCATAGTTACAAATCTTTGTTTTCTCACTTCCTTTATTATTTCGACTGAACGAAATGATATTTCTTGCTTCGCTAACAATACGTCATTTCCACTAGATTGTTGTTCCATTTTGCCACTTTCTTTGCTCCTATGAGACAAAAGTCTAGTAATATTGGGTCCAAATTTAATTATCAAACAAATTTGACTGACAAAATCTTACTGGCCATAACAATATATGTACTATTGCCTTATCAGTCAGATATATCTAATAACATGCTGCCTTTGATTAAATGTTGAATCGTTTATTAGCAGCGTTGGTGGTAGCAATTTACTTACCTTTGTGCATATCCGGCACTGATTGAGCACAAAGCTCTGTAAATGAAAGTTTTCTATCGAATATTAGCATTTTTGATTTAGCATCTCGCTCAATGAATGATCTGCAGGAAGGGAAAATAGGTTTTACCTCACTGGAGCAATTATGATACAGATAAGTTGGAACATGAATAGAAAAACAGCTGTTTAAATCAAAGAGTGAATATTGTCACAGTATGAACGCTTCAAATGCAATCAAGAACAATCATAATACAAATAGCCTGGAAAATATATTTTTAAAGAGCAATTTAGATCAATAGAGAGAATGTTGCGCTGTGTAGTTCTAAGTGTCATCCAAAGATTTTCGCTCTTCTTATGAGTAAGATAATTAAAACTGGCAAGTGAAAAAAGCTTTTATTCTGAACTAGAAATAAAAGATGCCCAACCATAGTATCATCAACTATAAACAAGAACTTTCGATCTGACTTTGAACACCCGCCATCACAATTCTGGAGACCAAGCTGTGAATATCCTAACAGTTGTTTTAAACACAGTACTTTCTGTCACAGCTGTGTTAGAAAACTCGCTTCTTCTCGCCGCAATTTGGAGAAATTCCCACCTTCATCAACCATCGTTTATTTTGCTGGGCTGTCTTGGAGTTACTGACTTACTTACAGGGTTGATAGGTTACAGTTGTATGTACTACTGCTAAACAGCTCGGTGTCTTTACTATGGCTTGTAATGCTGTTATTGTTACTATTCTTGTGACAGTAGTTATTGATGGCGTATCAATTCTTACCCTCACCACAATCAGCCTGGATCATTTTCTTGCGTTGCATTTCCACCTCAGGTACAACGAGATCGTTACCGTGGGGAGAAATTTCAAGGTGCTCGCCTGTTTCTAGTTCCTAATGGCAATCGCATTAGTGTTCCGTGCCTTGTTGCTCACAATTCCCTTCACCATTATACTAGCGATCTGTGTTTTTCTGTGCACTTCGGTAATTATGTTCTTTTACTTGAAAGTCTACCAAATCACTAAACGACATCGGGCTCAAATACAAAACCTTCAGAACGCAATGCAGCACGCAAGTGGTGCTACTAATGAAGGAATTATCAAAATCAATAAGTCTTCCACGTCTTTCTTTATGGTGACGGGAATATTCTTCATCTTTTCCCTGTCCTACGTGGTGTTCTGCACAGCCTTCGTGGTGTATGGCTATAGAGGATTTGTTGTTCCTTTGGGTTACATTTCAGCAACAATCCTCATGATTAACTCATCTATCAATCCCGTTCAGTGTGGCGTCGGTGAGCAAATGGAAAACATTTGGTTGCGAAAGCCACATTTGCTTCCACGACATATGTTTCGCGCGAAGGAAACGAGGAAACATTTTGGGAAACACTGAAATTCACAAATGTTTTCACAACTATGTTTCCTCGTTTGCCCAGACCGATAACAAATTAATCTATCAGTTCTATTTTTGAACACTGTCCCTAAGAAATGTCAAAAAGAAAGCACTAGAAACACGTCAGAGCGAATTAATTAGCGCCAGCTAATAACTCAGTGAGCTAACGCAATACACACATCGTCCGTAAGTAGAAAGCGTCTAAATGTTGAGGAGGCATATCAGTATGCCCTTTGAAATCTTGGTCCTGATCATAGTGATCTGGAAGACACTGTCTATACACAGTCCTTCTTATCTGCTCATTAATTGTTCATTAATTGTTCAGTACGTGCTGATATAATACTTCATTACCGAACAATTGAGCTCGTGATCCCATGGGAAAGGCTAATATGGCAAACAAACTTCCAAACGCTGTTTTAGAAAGATCGACAATCGATTGGAGGTGGAAATAGCATTTACAAACAGGTTTAGCTATTTCACTACCGATCTCGTACACTATAAATGCGTTTAAAGTGCCAATGAAATGAAAAAATCGATCCCGTTTTTATTTTAGTTTATTGAATTCTAGGTTTCTCTTAGTAATTTTGTGCAATTAAAAATCAATATAGAGAGAGCGCGAACATACTTTTTTCGTATCGAAGTCAGGCGGAATTGCCAAAATCAGACATTTTTATGCCGTTAAGGGTGCGTTTACCAATTTCGTCGCTAAGCAGCGACGTTGCTATGAAGGGTCGGCGCGCGCGCGCACTCATGCAATGGCGGGAAAAATTACTTCCGGTTTAGTGAAAAAGCAACGCGCGCGCTTTGCAATGCTCCACTCGTTCAGTTTTGTTTACATTTCGTAAAAGTTACAATGAAGTTGTTTTTGCTACTTGAACCCGTTTTTTTTTTACTTTCCATCCTTCAAGTTTACTTAGTATAATGCCAAAAAAGAGCGAGAAAACCGAGAAAACCATTCTAGCTGCGGAGGGTCGCTGGACGAGGGAAAATTCCGATGTCAGTACGTGGAATTCGGGTGTCAAGTGCAAACTAATTTTCGTTCGGATTTCGACAAAGAAAGTTTGGAAAGTGCTCGGAAAGAGCTTGTTGATAACGAGGGGAGTCAGAATGTACTTACAAGTGAGCAGCTACACGTGAGAGGAGTCTTCGAAGAGTTTGGTTTTGAGCCAGTTTCACAAGAAAGTAGCGAAGAAAAATACAGTGCCAACGAAAGAGAAATCAACTCCATTTTTACGGCGGCTCGTCACAACAACAACAACAACAACAATTTATTCGTGTCCTCTTAAATATACATGTTAGTTCTAGTATTGATAAATAAAAATGAAAAAGATTGAGGAACACAGCTACTTAAAAATAGCAGAGCTAATCGAGTTAAGTAGCTGAGATCAAGCGGTTTATAATTTTGTTATTTTGACAAAGAGAGGACAACAATACTACAATACAAAATAGAAAAGAAAAAATATATATATAATATAATATAATATAATTATATAATATAATTATAATTATAAATAAATAAAGACATGACAAAAATATATATATATATATATATAGGGCATATGTCAAAGCAGAGTGCATCAGGTATCTATATAGCTACTCAGGATGGAACTCGTTAAGAGCTTCTTAACTTGATTCCGTATTTTTGATTTTACATCCTCTTGGATTTAAGTTCCATAATTTAGCGCCTAGAAAACGAATGTTAAGTTTGCCGTAGTTAGTTCTGACTTTGAAAATGTAATATGAATCTTTAGCAGCTAGTCGAGTATTATGGCGATGTATCCTATTTATAGGTGTAAAAAAGTCATGAAATATAGTTGGCAAAGCATTTGCATGAAAATCGTGCATAAACAAAGCATTGTTAAGATATATTATATCAGTAAATTTGAGTATCCCTAAGCTATGGAAAAGTGGACTTGAGTGGGCTGAATATTCAGAAAAAGTAATTATTCTAATTGCTTTCTTTTGAAGAAGAATCAGAGGTCTAAGTGTAGTTACATATGTATTTCCCCAGGTTGTCACTGCATAGGACAGGTATGGGTAAACTAATGTATAGTACAATTGAATTAGAGTAGCTACAGGGACAAAATGCCGAATCTTTGATAGCATGCCAACACTGCGTTTGATTTTTTTGGAAATATGCTGAACATGGTATTTCCAGCTGAGGTGACAATCAATAAAAACCCCGAGATACCTAATGCACTCTACTTGTTTTATCTGTTTCCCATCAATAACCAATCTGATTGCATAGTTTACAGGTTTTTGGCGAGGTCGAAATATGATAAAATCTGTTTTATCAATATTTAGGGAAAGCTTGTTTGCAATAAGCCACTGCGTGACATAAGCTAGGTTTTCATTTATAAGGGTCTCTAGTGCAATCATACTATTATTGCTGCAAAACAGATTAGTGTCGTCAGCAAAGATGTGGAAATCAAAAAAAGAACAGCAATTGCTAAAATCATTTATATATAGGAGAAATAGAAGAGGGCCTAGTACTGAACCTGTGGGACACCATGAGAAACAATGAGGTCATCTGATTTAAAAGAATTTACTGTAACATGTTGCATTCTATTATGTAAATAAGAGATAAACCAGTCTGGCTACTCCAAAAAGACTGGCACAGAACCACTACTGAAGGACAAATTATAGATAATTTCAAGATACTTGTGAAATTTCACAATACTAGGGACTTGACTGGAAGTAATCGGTTAATAATGACCAAAACGTTTTCATATATTCTGATACCAGAGTGTTCTGATACCCTGGACACTATTTAAACTATAAAGAAGCAAAGACCGATACAACGTAGAACGTAGATTGTCGTTCACGGTTGCTTGCTTGAACAATTCGTAAACTATTTCTAAGGCCGGAAATGTCTGTGAAAAATGCGGAAGTTAAACATAAATACGGAAACGGACGATGGCAAGTTCCTATCAACTTGCGACCATTCCAATAGGGCGAACAAAGCCTACGGCCTACTTGCCGAATTTTGTAATTATTTTGAATTTTGTAATTATTTATTTATTGATCAATGGAGAATATTATAAGATTTAGCTTTGCAGCTAATTGGGGACAAGGACGTATAAAAATCGTAGGACTAGTGACCTATCCGAGAAGACGTGAAGGTCTAACCGTTTACTGTATTATGTAAAGGCGACACCTTCTACTCAGTTATTTTAAGACCCTGAGTGTTGGTCCGGCCGGGGTTTGAACCTGCGTTGCGGCTCTGGAATATAGGAGCGCAGCTAGTTGATATTAGGGGGATTGGGGCGAGAGAAAGAAGAGAGGGGGGTCGTGGGGAGGAGCGGAAGATAGAGCCTGCCGCCACTCCATGGTTATTTTGATAACTCTCGACCTCAGAAGGCCGCGTATAACTATTGGCTAAAATGCGTGATTGACAGAAATCATTAAACGTTATTCATGCATGGAATGCGATAAGAGCAGAAACCAATTAATATGGCGACAACATAACGAGAATCCCCTCAGCGATGAATTTAAAAAAGAACAGGAGCAAGGCTATCAGAGATCTTTTGTCTGGAAGAGATGTTCTAGCTGTAATCCCAACTGGGTTTGGAAAATGTAGGATATTCCAAGAATTCACTAGTGTTAAAGACGTCGAAAATGATGGCCGGCTTGTCGTTTTGGTTATTTCTCCTTTGGCTAGTATTGTGAAAGATCCGAATTGAACCAGTTAATTTAAATGATGGCCGGCTTCTCGTTTTGGTTATTGCTCCTTAGACTGGTATTGAACCAGTTAAATCCAAGGAACTACAGAAGTACAACTTCAAATTGCTGTTTAGTTCTGCAGAAGAAGTATAAATGAGAGCGAATTTCGCGATCAGCTGAAGAACTCTGCATCGGAACTCCACAAGCGTCTTAGCTTGCTTTTATTGTCGTCGACGAATTGCACACGGTTGAAACATGGACCGATGTGTTCGAAGAACAGGCTTGGGCTTCCGAAAATACGAGCTGCTTTGACGATTTCGTAGCGCTGCGTGGATGGTTTTTAGCGCTCCTTTTGGCTGAACTTCGTTCCGTTATTGTGGTCGGCAGTGCTCTTTTCTGATTTGGTGGCGACTTTATACAGCTCACTTTATATTTAGCGGCAACGAGTTCTCTCTATCTTAGTTCTCTCCCTCTTGGCTATAGACTGCAGAATACCCCGCCATTTCGAAAGAACCCCTTGCAAATTGTGCAAAATTATCCATATAGCTCATGTGTATTTAGACTCGTTCTATGAATGATTTGGGGTTGAAAATGGTTAGGTTTTTTTTTATTTCAAGGTTAGGGTTTTAGAAGGTTTGTATGAGAATTTGAGAAAATGAATTATTAATGAACCAAGTGGCGGGGTATTCTGCAATCGCTCCCATATTTCTTTGGAGTTTCATCTGACATTCTCCAAGTTCGTATATTTCTGGTTTTGAATTTAACGCTAGAGTTGAGATTCCTGGAGATTCCACGCGTGAGTTTGACAGATATTAAACATTGTTTTCACTTCCGCCGCATGATGATTGGATGAATCGATCGAATTTATGCATTTTAATTAGTGGGTGGATACCAAAATAACCATGGCTTGTCCGCAGGCTCTCTCTTCCTCTCCTCCCCACCCCTCCCCCCTCTCTTTTTTTCTCGCCCCAATCCCCCTAATCTCCGCTCGCTGCGCTCCGATACTCAAGAGCCGCAACGCAGGCTAGTTTTATTTGAAATATGTAATACTTTGAGATGGCCATAATTTTTCTAATACAAGCGTCGCAGTTGTCGGCTTTGTAAATATAAATGTGCATGTGATTAGCATATGTTTAACGTCATAAAAATTGTCGCCTGATTTTGGCAATTATGGCTGACTTCGATACAAAATAAAATTATGTCCGTTCTCTCCAAGTTCGTTTTTAATTTCACAAAAAGGCTACGAGTAGCCTATAATTTAATAAAATAAAATAAAAACGGGATGGATATTTTTCATATCATTAGTACTTTAAATAAATGAAGTTTCAAACAATAGACCTAGTCAGCTTGTCTGTTTGTTGTCTCATTTCAGACCACCTGACTTTTCCCCTGAGTAATGCTCTTTTGCTTTTCTGTATCCCAAGAGGAAATGTACCAATTTATATAATTGGAAAACAAAGCACTGAATCCTCTGGCGAACTATCACGTGGTCAGAAATGGGGCGACAAACAGGCAAGCTGACTAGGACTATTACCTCGAGTATGCAGCCCCACGGTTTTTCATTATAGTTTTCCGTAATATGTATCTGATGACTTAATGTGTACAGAAGAGGGAGCTGCGTGTAATTCTATAGTAGCGATAAGGAGGCCCGTACATTGACTGGTCTTACCGACACTATTTGACCGTCGAGCAACTTTATGTCGCGACATGTTTAATAGTACTGTATTAATTTTGTGAGCCGGTACCAAATCAAACTTCCATAGCTTGTTATCTGAGGAAGTGTCACATAAATACCTACTGAGCAATAATAGACTATAACGGATAACAACACATTTAAGACATAGATACGGGAATTGTTTTATGATGAAGTCACACAGACTTAATTCTCGATCAGTCATAATGAGTTTATTAGATGCACTAGGTGTACATAACTTTCAATTACATAGTTTCTTTCCAATTGTAAATTTGGTTAATTTGTATTCATGATTCTTAATTAATATTCCAACGTTTCTTGCAAATGATACGCAATTCAGCTTAACAGCTGTAATGTAGTTTTGATAAACTATCTATCTCTATCAATTACCATACTTTTATACTGGAAGATGCGGGAGCGACTTACCTAGGCCTAGGGCTAGGCTTAAAAATAGTATCTGAGAAGCCATGTGGAGCCATGCTGAATTTGGATAGGGCCTCAGTCGAGACTGTCGTAAATAGAGAACTCGTAAATGTTCGTGAATGGCTCACTGCTAATAAACCTACGATAAATATTTTAAAAATCTAACTTTATCATTTTCCGCCCATCTCCCAAAAAAATGAATTATCAGCCTATGATTAAACTATTTGATAATGACTCCAATATATTTAAACCTCTTGTATGTAAAGATTATGTCAAATACCTTAGAGTCTTAATCGACTCCCATCTTAACTAGAAATACCATATTGATTATATTGCCCTAAAAATACGTAAATTTGTTGGCACCATTGCAAAACTCAGATATTTACCCCTCCATACACTTTTCAATATATATAGATCACTAATTCTACCTTATTTGTCCTACATTGTACGTACGGTATTGTTGTGTGGGGGCGGGCTGCTCAATGTCATATAAAAAAATATATATTCTTCAGAAGCGCGCACTCAGACTAATGTATTTTGAAATAACCTCGCAGAATATAACGGCCTTATATTCAACGGGCAACAGGTAGTTGTACCCTTGTTCTGCGCGAAGAGGCCATCAGAAACATACACGACGGACATCCAGGAATTGTGAAATGTACGGAACGTGCAAAGTGTTCAGTATATTGGCCTGGTTACATTCAGCAGATCGAAGACGCAGTAGAAAGCTGTCATGCATGCCAGGAAAATCCACCAGCAAACCAGGACACACCCCTTCAGCCACACGAAGTACCGGACAATCCCTTCCAGGTAGTTTCGAGCGACCTATTCGAATTTGAAGGTTCGTCCTATCTGCTCACCGTTGATTATTACAGTAAGTGGCCTTGTGTGGTCAGGCTAGAAGACACCACAAGCGCAACCTTGATTGGTCATTTAGAAAGGCAATTCTGCGATTTTGGAATACCCGAGAAATTTGTATCAGGCAACAGCCCACAGTATGGTAGCATGGAATTTAGAGAATTCATGCACAAGCTGAGGATCGAGCATGTCACCTCGAGTCCCTACTATCCTTAAAGCAACGGGATGGCAGAGAGGATGGTCCAGACAGTGAAAGCCAGCTTAAAGAAAACTCTGGCAGAAGGGAAGAGCCTCTTACACACACTATCTTCAATTCGTATTACTCCCATTGGCGATGGTTTACCATCTCCGGCAGTTCTACTACAAGGTCGCAACTTAAGATGTAGCCTTCATCAACTCCCTACGGTGGCCCACAACTGTCACGGCAAAACCCAAAAGGCCACGGCAAGAGCAAGAAGCCCACGGCAAGAGCAAGAAGCCCACGGCAAAACCCAAAAGGCCACGGCAAAACCCAAAAGCCCACGGCAAAACCCAAAAGGCCACGGCAACCGCAAAAAGCATCTCACGGC
This sequence comes from Actinernus sp. WN-2022, assembly GCA_030867875.1. Taxonomy (NCBI): domain Eukaryota; kingdom Metazoa; phylum Cnidaria; class Anthozoa; order Actiniaria; family Actinernidae; genus Actinernus; species Actinernus sp. WN-2022. Next base: position 128,608,532 of record JAOWCC010001634.1, on the reverse strand, counting down.
AAGAGCGAAATTCGTCAATTATTTGGACTGGGTGCTACTAACGTCGCAGGGTATTATGGGGGGAAAATCCAACATGGCGACTGTGGCAGTGCCGTCATAAATCACTCGGGAGTATTAAAACTTATGTCTTACAGTATATTCGGAAAATGTTTTGTTCGAGTTGTGGTATCCAAACTCCTCGATCTGCAGCAAATTACTGCGAACATTGTGGACACGGTAAGTCTTTTGACTTCTTTTTTTATCGATATTGCCTTGGACTATACAGTGTACTATACAGTGTACTGTCGTACTGAGTAGTGACAGTGTAGGTTCATTTGGGATTTTGGTGATAAAATGGCCGAATGAATGGGAAAGTGAATAATGAACGTAAAATTGAAAAAGAGGTAGTTTAGTTTCAGTGAATAGATGATGCATATTAAAGTAATGGATTAATTCTTATCACTTCCCAGTGTTACAGTGACATTTATATAGGGATGACCCTTCCCCCCCCCCCCCCCCCCCCCCCCCCCCCCCCCCCCCCACCTCCAAAAGAAAAAGAAAAAATAGAGTTCCTAAGGAGAGGAATCGCTCGTTAATTAATTCATGAAATGACAATATAAACTAACTAAAATCCTACCCTGAAAAATAAAAAAAAGCCTAACCGGTCAGTAAACAAGATCTTACCCACCTAGAGCTAGCTAGGTTCTAAAGAAAAACTTCTCAAGAAAATGGTGAGGCAAATATATTTGTTTTAGATTTTCTGGAACTCGAACCCCGCTGCTGCCTACTCGTAAGGCAAATGTTGCAACCACCACTAAACAACCATTGTCGCTCAAATGCTGTCAAATTTGTACATTTTTAAACCACTGCTAATTTATGTTAGTTTATATGGTCATTTCATGAATTAATTAACGAGCGATTCCTCTCCTTAGGAACTCAATTTTCTCTTTTTCTTTTGGAGGGGGGGGGGGGGGGGGAAGGGTCATCCCTATATATATGTCACTGTAACACTGGGAAGTGATAAGAATTAATCCATTACTTTAATATGCATCATCTATTCACTGAAACTAAACTACCTCTTTTTCAATTTACGTTCATTATTCACTTTCCCATTCATTCGGCCATTTTATCACCAAAATCCCAAATGAACCTACACTGTCACTACTCAGTACGACAGTACACTGTATAGTACACTGTATAGTCCAAGGCAATATCGATAAAAAAAGAAGTCAAAAGACTTACCGTGTCCACAATGTTCGCAGTAATTTGCTGCAGATCGAGGAGTTTGGATACCACAACTCGAACAAAACATTTTCCGAATATACTGTAAGACATAAGTTTTAATACTCCCGAGTGATTTATGACGGCACTGCCACAGTCGCCATGTTGGATTTTCCCCCATAATACCCTGCGACGTTAGTAGCACCCAGTCCCAAAAATTGACGAATTTCGCTCTTGCCGTGAGATGCTTTTTGCGGTTGCCGTGGCCTTTTGGGTTTTGCCGTGGGCTTTTGGGTTTTGCCGTGGCCTTTTGGGTTTTGCCGTGGGCTTCTTGCTCTTGCCGTGGGCTTCTTGCTCTTGCCGTGGCCTTTTGGGTTTTGCCGTGACAGTTGTGGGCCACCGTAACTCCCTGCTAACCTGAGCCCTCAAAAAGTTAATCACCACAAAATCAAGGAAAGCCTTCACAGACGACCGGCACAGGCTGCATTCTATCATGATGCTATAAGACTAACCGTACATCGAGAGTAACTACCCGAGGAGGTCGTGAGATACAGGCGTGATGGCAAATGGAAGTTAGCCAGAGTGCAAGGGCACGACAAAACGTCACAGTCATATCTATTAGAGCTGCCAAATGGATAGACAATAAGGCGGAAACGCCAAATGATTAATACCAGCCGAGAGAACATCGTATGGAACCCTCCCAGTAGGGCCGGCGTCAAACTGGATCCTATGATTTCACTAGCCACGCGGATTCAGGCAATCTGGCGGAGAGCACTAGTGGAGATCTAGAGCCAGTTAGAACCCGTTCTGGACAACTCATTACGAAGCCCATCCGCTTTAGGGAGTAGCTCTGAACTGCTGACTTTGGGCCCATGGGCTAACTGTGTAGTCATTCTACTACATGTATTCACTGTTTAGAGAAAGGGAGATGTCACGTAGTCACGCAACATTCCCGCCAGTTTATACCACGTGACTAGTCTGGAGGCGGGAGGAGTTAGGACGTCTCTCACGGGGAGAGGAAGTTTAGTTCTGTTATATACGAACCCGTTGATTTCTATACCCAAAACCTTGTACACATAGCTACAAAACATTGACTTATAAGTTAATATACAAGGGAATGCATATGGGTATAAAACTGTAATTATCTTTGTGTAATCGATCATTGTATACAATGCTTATGTGGCTACAATGTATATGTACACGTGTGTTTTATGATTTGTAGCACATTTTGCTGTGTGGTATACAGTGTAAAGCAATAATTGGAGTTAGTGTAGAACACAAATCAACCCTACGGCTATTCAGATGTGTATAAACTGCATTCCAGTTCCTAGCATTCACAGTACTAAGTACACTCCAGTGTAGAACATAAATTAATATGTATATGCATGTGCCCAGTTCATTCAGAGCATTCAAATTATTTTTCAAGTGAGAACAAGATTGGCTGCAGAATACTGAGTGTAATTGTTAGTTGAAGAATAAGGGAGCAGGTCAAAACACATGCCCCAGATAAGGACCCATTGTTTTTCAACACACACAGCTGTCAGCGTAGGGCCCCATCCCTCATTTTTTACCATCTATTTTCCATTCTGGGGAGCCTAGTGGTAATTTTAACACGGGACGGGACGGGACGGGACGGGACGGGTCGACGTTATGTTATGTTATGTTATGTTGTGTTATGTTATGTTATGTTATTATACAGTATTGCGCAAGAGCACATAGAAATACAGACCGTCAGTATAATGGTGAAGGGAATTGTGCTTAGTAATACACGCAGCATTATTACGATTGGCATCAGCAACCAGAAACAGGCGAATCTCTTGAACACTATCTCCACGGTAACGGTCTCGTTGTATCCGAGGTGGAAATGCAACGCGAGGAAGCGATCCAGGCAGATTGCGGTGAGGGTGAGAATTGATAATGATCCAAAAACCGGCAGAACAAAATGTACCGCGTTTAAAGCATTACAAGCCACAGTAAACATATACCGAGCTGTTTAGCAATAGCATACACTACTTTAACTGGTTGACCCTGTAAGTAAGTCAGTAACCCCAAGAGAGCCGAAAGGTTGTTGAAGATGAGAATTTCTCCAAACTGCGGCGAGAAGAAGCGCTCAGGTACATTAAGGCCTGGGTCTCAATCTTTTCCAAAATGGCCGCCACAAATCAAGAGGGGGTGGTCTATCTCTTCGTGCTTGTAAGTTGTTGTCATGACACTTTGACAGATTCGATAAAGGCACGAGGCTAATAATTTCTAGTGACAGTTTCCATGGAAACATGTAATGTGACCTTTGATTTTTAATTTAAGGAAATTTGAAAAAAGCCTCTGGGAGGAAGGTAGAGTGTTTTAATTTTACTGTAATCGAATTAGGGTTAGTACATACTTTCTTGGTCCAACTAGAACGGTTGGAAATTTTAAGAGGAAGGCAAATTAAGGTTAAATTTGATACCCTCTAGTTTTAACGAATTTAACACACTTTTCCAGGATGTCGAGTTGGACTGAAAAACTACATGGTAAACTGCATTAGTTCCACAGGTTTTAATTCTGACCTTTGCGCGCTCTACTTTCCCATCACGAAGCCTTATATCATATTTGCTTGAAATTGAGTCCGTCGCTATGGCAGCCATCTTTGCCAGAACGTTAAAATGTGGACTCTACATGAGATATAGTGATCTCTATGTTATCGCGTACAACCAAACGAAAGTAGACCACCCCCTTTACTTCTAAGGGGTGTGGTCATTCTTGACCCAGGTCTTAATATACCTGAGCGAGTTTTCTATCACAGCTGTGACAACAAATACTGTGTTTAAAACAGTTATTGGAATATTGATGACTTGACTTTCAGAGTCCAACTGTCGAACGTTTAAAGTTAGGTGGGAGCATTGTTGTTTAGGGTCGACAATGCTTTCGTTGGACATTCTAGACAAGTTTGGTAAAGAAACTTTGCGAGTGTGAATTTGCTAGCTTGGTGATGATTTTCTCCACAGGAACTAAAAAGTTAGGAGGTTGCCTTTCTTTCATATGCCAACAGGATTCGAGAAACTGCTGTTTGGCGTTTCGTGTGGCAAATCGGTTATCAGACATGACGTTTATCTGGCAGGTGAAGATTATGCATATTACCGATTATTAACTCCCAATACCCACGTACTGTGAGCTGTTATAATGACGGCGGCTTTTTGCGTCAGTAAATACAGAAACAAGATGAATAATTAGAAGAACTACACTGACAGAATATGAAAAAAATCGGCCACATCTTTGGTGCATTGTTTTTGTAGCACTGTACTTAAAATTAAAGTGTTTTTTTTATTAACATGATTTTAGAATTGATAGAGAAAAAGAGAGACAGGTGTTTATTTTTTCGAGCTAATTATACAGTGCAAGCATGTCTTAATGATCTTTATCTTTGACATACCGCTTGTATTCATGCTTTTGACATACAATTATGTCTCTCCTGGTTTTGCCTAGAAATATGATCAAACATAATTTAAATACATCGATCTGCAGCATGATTTTCAGCCTGAGTTCCTCGAAGCCCGATTATCGTTAATCCTGGAATTCATTTGAATCGAGGAATTTCGGCCATTGCCAGAAATAGCCAGTTTCGCATTCAAGAATTACCGCTGGATGCAATGACTACAGACGCATTTACTCAACGTTAGTCTCATTATGATGTTAAATATTCATAAATACCAGCGGCAAGATGGGTTATTCACAATTCTATGTATTGTTGTAGTCTTCTCGCTGGTATTTATGAATATTTTACATCAGAATGAGACTAACGTTGAGTAAATGTGTCTGTACTCGTCGCATCCAGCAGAATTCTTGAATGCGAAAAGGTCTATTCAGCTTTCAAAACTGTGGCCAGTTTTGTGTGAACTTACGATTGATTACGTGAAATTTTAAACTTTTTCCGGGCTTAGATCGCAATGGCGCGAATGGCAGAGAGCTTACATTCGCCACCAAAACTCCAGTCTCAACGACAACATTCCATGCATCTTAAGAACATAGCATCTGCCATAAAATAGACCTTTTATAATTAGGACAAATGTCTCGGGTCATTCGCCTATCATAGCTGTGTCAGAAGACAATGAGTCTGGGGAATTGGAGTTATTGTTCAACGCAATTAGAAATAAACAATAGATTGCAGATCTAGATTAACACTAATAGTACGAAATCCTTGGTTTACTTATCAAATTATTTGTACAATGAATGAGAAACGGATGAGAAACGTCGAAAAATGTGGGAGAGCCCATCGCAATTAAAATCAACAATGTGTTTAAATTGCTAATCAATTATTTCGGGGCCAAAACCTTCTTTCTGGCTTCCCTTGGGACCGGGATCGTACTCAAGTGAACAGGCGAGACTTGGTCTGAGTTGAACTTCGCTTTATTCGTACTCGCGGAGAACTCCGCGCCAACTCCTCACCAACTCCTGTCTTACAATGTGGGCTTCGCCTCTTATCGGCTAGCTCTTGTCAATCTTATGGACAGACAGCTATCAATCTAAAGCTTGGCTTCTATTTGCTATCCTCTCTTAATGTATTCTGATGTAAGGCAACTAGTGAGTGGGAGTAACCATTGAAAAGATTGACAAAACAAGAATAAAAGATATTTAGCAGACAAAGTTTGCTAAGAAACTTAACATAGGATTTGCATAACCATTGATGCTCATTCTACCGTAGAGAAAGTTAAGTCTTAACCGAAAATATAAGGAAGAGGTGACTTTAGAACAAAGTCCAATTCAATTAAGTACGCACCGTACCTGGTGGGACGAGGCGGGGCTTTAGCCTTAGCTAAATCAAGGACCGCCTAGTTTAAGTTCATGTGAAATGGTCACCTAAACTTGATATTGCACGTTACTCAAAGCTCACACAAGTTGCCTGTACATAAGTACTTGTAAATAGGATATCAATTAGTTTAACACAAAAGCCAACAAAGATAAAAGGTCTTATGTTTTCGTAGGTCAACTCGTCTTGACCCAACACCATTATCTCTGACATATTTTAATGACTTCCTCCTAAGCCTTTTTGTTAATTGAATCAAGACAACTCCTAATGGCTTTTGCATACGGAAATCAAGGCATAATTATATAGTGTCATTTTAAATCTGATAATAGTGTTTGTTTACGTATATATATTTATATATATATAGGGACCTGGCTTTGATCAGCCCCCATGGTTGTTTCAGGTCTCGTTAGAATTTCAGAGAATATAAAAAAAAAATTCAGAGAACTTGTAGTTGCAACCGTTTGATATTAATGACGAGTGTCAGAGTCCCTTTCAACAAACACATATATTCACTCCTTCAGCTTAATGATTTATGAGTTCAAATCCTGGAAACATTTTGTTGTAAAAGTTTTATTTTACTAGTCAGAGACATCTCAAGACACTTCCCGTATAGAGCGCAAGAAAGTCCTTATAATAATTATTTTTAGTCTACTTCACTCGGGTTCTGCAGCCTAATCATCGAGACATCTAGTCATTCTTGAAATCTTACTTAGTTCTCTCTTGATGGCCTGTCGAATCTCTCTTAATCGCCAGCAATAGACAATAGGGTTGATAGACGAGTTCACCATGATGATTGTTGTTGAAATGTCACCCAAAGGAACAACGAATCCTATGTAGCCATACACCACGAAGCCTGTGCAGAACACTACGTAGGGCAGGTAACAGACGAAGAATATTCCCGTCACTATAAAGAAAGACATGGAAGACTTCTTGATTTTGATAATTCCTTCGTTAGTAGAACCACTCGCGTGCTGCAATGCGTTGTGAAGGTTTTGTATTTGAGTCCGATGTCGTTTAGTGATTTGGTAGATCTTCCAATACAAGAACATAATGACCGAAGTGCACAGAGAAATACAGACCGTCAGCATAATGATGAAGGAAGTTGTGCTTAGTAATACACGTAGCATTATTACGATTGGCATCAGCAACCAGAAACAGGCGAATACCTTCAACACTCTCTCCACAGTAACGATCTCGTTGTATCTGAGGTGGAAATGCAACGCGAAGAAGCGATCCAGGCTGATTGTGATAAGGGTGAGAATCGTTAATAATCCTAAAATTGGAAGAAGTATAAACGCTACCTTTAATGCATTGCATACCACAGTAAACACACCAAGTTGTGCGGCAATAGCATGCACTACTTTAACTGGTTGACTTATCAACCCTGTAAGTAAGTCAGTAACTCCAAGACAGCCAAGCAATATAAATGATGGTTGATGAAGATGAGAATTTCTACAAATTGCGGCGAGAAGAAGAGAGTTTTCTATCACAGCTGTGATACCAAATAATATGTTTAAAACACTTATTAGAATATTGATGGCTTGACTTCCAGAGTCCAACTGTCGAACGTTTATAGTCAGGTCGAAACATCGTTGTTCAGGGTAGGTAATGCTTTCGTTGGACATTCTAGTTCGGAAAAGTAACTTTGCCAGTATTAATTTGTAAGCTATAGCTTGGTAATGACTAATCCTCCATAGCAACAAACCCGTTGGGAGGTTTCCTTTCTTTCATTTGAATAAGATTCGAGAAACTGCTGTTGGCGTTTCATGTGCCAAATTATCATTCATCCCTGATGACGTTTGTCTGGCAGGTGAGGATTATGTATATTACATTATTAAACCAAGCCCCGAGTATTGAATTAATGAAGGCGCCTTTTTTCCTCAGTAAATATAGAAGGAAAATGAATAATTAGAAGAATTACGCTGACAGAATATGAAAATACATTAAAGAATCGGCCACATCTTGCGTGTTTTTGTAGTCAATCAATCAGTCAATCAGTCAATTAAGTTCAGCTCGTGATCTTGGCGTTCAGGTTTCTAAGGATCTGCATTGGGCTAATCACATCCAGTCCATAAAATAACATCCAAAGCCAACAAAATGCTTGGTTTCCTTCGTAGAAATTGCTGTGCTAGTGTTTCGCATGATATTCAAAAAACTCTTTACATTTCACTTGTACGCTCTCACCTTAGCCAGCCAAGTCTGGTCGCCATGTTCTTTTGGATCCATCTACCTCCTGCGTAATTTGGAGCGAGTATAAAGAAGAGCTACTCCCGTCATTTTGCGCGGTCTCGAACTAGATTATAAATCAAGGCTCATTCATCTTAATCTCCTCCCTCTATCCTTCTTTCTTGAATATCTTGATCTTTTATTACTCTTCCGTTGTACAAAAGGCGAGATTTCACTAACTCCGATGACATGCTTGATGTTGAGCGTACTTTTCGCGCCCATGGAACCGCTCAACGATGTTACCACGATACTTCCCACCAATATATTTATCTTCTTTTATGGCTTTACTGAGTTTTTGTCGCTTTCTTCTCTAACGCTGGTTTCTCTTGAACGCATGTGCGTTACTGTTTATCCATTACGTCACAGAGCCGCGAGTTCCCGGATGTATGCCGTTCCTTTCGCTGTGACATGGTTTTTGAGTTTGGCTCTTGTTAGCATTATTGTATATATTTGCCATTTTCGGTGCTTCCTGTGTGCGTGTGCGCTGTTTTAGCATTTTTTCGCTAAATGTAATGTGTGTCTCGTGTATAGTTATCATTATTAAAGTGAGACCGCCCCAGAAGACATCTTCACCACCAGCAGGCAGCTCTTTGTTGACGGTGACTGTGACGTCATCGTTAATGTGGTAACCCGTTCGTAGTCCTCGCGTGATCGATATCGATATCGATCTTCGCTTTTGCTTCTGAAATTCTCGCGTTAATCCCGTGATCTGTACGTGTTCAAAATGGGAGAATTAAGACAGGAAATTGTTTAACTGACAACAGTCAAGTACAAAAGCGCCTGGTCGTCGTAACCATGACGTCATTCTGTGTGACAACACCACTATGCACGGTATAGAATTGGCTGCTCTCGAGTAATTAACTCTGAAGTAGACGACTTATTTACAAGGGATACAGTGACTTACAACTACCGTGTAAACAGTGAAGAGTGAAACGCAAAGGAATTTGTTGAGGTGCCTCCAGTTGGGTCGAGAAGCTTCCTCAAATAACTTGTTTTAAATTTGAAGTTTGAAGATGATTTACAAGTACAACCTGTTCAGCCTGTTCTAAGGTCGTAGAAAATATAAAAAAATCAAGCTGAGCAATTGCAAACGTTCATTGAAGAAATCATCGATGACAAGTTGATCAATTTTGTATCGTAGCGGGTACAGCAGGATAGGTGGTACATTGTCGATTTAAGAGAAGGACGTCATCATCTATACTGTAAATCAGCTGGTTTGTGATGTTGATGTTGTTTATGGTCATCGGTTCACGACAGAGGCTCAAAACACAAGCTAACTGTGACGTCAGTGTGCATATTGAGGGAAAAGAAATTAGTAAAGTCCATTCGAGCAAATCCCTCGGACTAAATATCGATGAGACACTGTCCTGGACCAAGCACATTGATATGATCTCAAAAAAGATATCCTCTGGTATTGGCGCTCTAAAGCGTGTCAGACCTTTTATTACGGAGGCCTTTACTGCAATCAAAATATACAAAGCGTTGATTGAACCTCACTTTGAATATTGCAGTGCTGTATGGGACGGGCTTTGTCTAAAACTAAGTGATAAGTTGCAAAAATTGCAAAATCGTGCGGCTAGGGCAGTAACAATATCTAGCTATGACACCAGCTCAGACCCATTATTCAATATGCTTGGTTGGGATAAAATTGCAGTTGCACGAACAAAGCAGAAAGCACATGTCATGTATAAAACCTTAAACAATCGCACTCCAGCATATTTGCAAGAGATGTTTTCCTATCGACACTCAAGTTACGACATGAGAGACTCTAACAACAAATTACTTCTACCAAAGCCAAAAACTGACTACCTAAAACGCAGCTTTAGTTATTCTGGAGCTGCCTTATAATGGGACGGGCTTCCCAATGAACTGAGAACACTAACGTCCCTCTCATGTTTCAAGAGGGGCGCTGACGCACTATTCTCATCACCGGACTCGCACACGGCAAACACGTAAACCAGTTTTTATTGAGTTATGTACTGTTTTTAAATTGTATATAGCTTTGTACTGATGCTTTTTAACCGTGTATAAATAAAGAATGTCTGTCTGTCTGTCTGTCTAAATAAACAGTTTGGGATCGTAAGTGAACACAGCCGCGGAAATAGGCATGAATGAAGTACTTGTTGTACTGATTAAATCCAGCATTGTAACCTACTTCAAACCACACATCAGGCATTTTAGGATATGGTTAGGTGCTATTATCATGGTACATGTACCTTAGCTTGTTAAATGCACATCTTCATTGGATTATATGCACGTTTCTAAAGATATCGAGAAAACTCCAACCGTATGCGTCAAAACATGACAGGGAACGTTAGGCGCTTTTGTAAACGGGTTCCGTGCTATGCCTAAAATAATAATAATAATAATAATAAACGTTATTTATTTAGTGTCTAGACTAATTGGGTACACCATTCTATCTAAAAAAGTATTAATAATCTACTGATCTACAATTAAAATCTATAACATCTAAAATTTATTTTAAATATGTTTATCTAATTAAAATTTTCTACAAATTGTTAAAAATATGTTTATCTAAAATTATCTAAAAATTATTAAATATATGTTTATCATTGTGGATTTAAGATAGATCCCCTCTGCTGGATCAAGTCAGTCTTGCAGGTGTAGCACTCAAAAGAAACGCAACCTTAATTTTACAAGGTCATTTTATTTATTAATGATTATGTCGTACGATCTTATATATATTTATCTGAATATAAATATTTTTCCTGAAATAAAACTCTAAGATTAATATGGGACTACTCAATTAATATACGTGGTCAGTCATACTTGTTCCTTGTCCCGTCTTGTCTTCTTGAGAGCCTGATACTCAGGTTATGTTCAGTATTGTATACTCGTTTTGGCGTCGCCACGTATTACTTATTCATACTGCTCATAACTTTGGACCTTTACCGGGCCTTTACCTCTGCTAACGAACTTGCAAGTAAGTTTGCTGAATTCTTCTTTGATAAGATATTGCAGTAGTACAGAGACGTTTGGTTGCTAAGAGCTCTAATGTTACTTGCCAGTTTCTTGACAAGGCTATCTATCATACAGTGCTTGATAAGTTTGAAACAGTCTCTGAAAGTCAAGTCCCAGCTTTAAGTGCCTATGAAAAATATATTTTTTATTTTAGATATCGATCAATTCTAAATCAAGTGAATAGTAGAATGGTAAAATATATTTTGCTTTGAATGCTGTGCCGCTGAGTTAAGGAGGTTTTAATATCCAAAATGCTAATTACATGACGTCAGGGGAGGCATCTGCAATCACTTCTTAGTGGTTGTGAATGGGCGTTTCTATTGATATAAGAAAACAAATTTCTAACATCATTTTATTTCAACCATGGGTATAACACTGATAATTAAAAAAATTTGTTTAATTGTATCAAAAAAATGTATAATAATTGTGCCTCCCCTGACGTCATGTAATTAGCATTTTAGATATTAAAACCTCCTTAACTCAGCGGCACAGCATTCAAAGCAAGATTTATTTCACCATTCTACTATTCACTTGTTGTAGAATTGATATCTAAAATAAAAAAATAGGCTTCATAGGCACTTTAAAGTCGTATGACCTGGACCGATTTAGCCGTAGTGCCATTGCTAGAGTCAGTCACACTGTATCAGCTTTGCTGTAGTCTTCGGATATTGTTATCATAATTTTATATTTTGGCTGGTTAGGACGTCCATACCTCGAATCCGGTGTTCCTTTTTGCAGGATTTTTCGTACATGGTATATGCTGATTCTTGTAGTTTTATTATATACTTTAGTACCGTAGGTCTTCTTATATTCTCCGGTTTTCCTCCCTCCTCAAAAAAACAACCAAAATTCCAATTCGACCATGGAGTTCGTCGGAATACTAAAGCCTCTGGCTTGGGAGACCCGGTAACGCCTTCCTGTATCTTCGACTTAAAATAAACCATTTATTATTTATTTATTATTTATTTATTATTTATTTATTATTTATTTATTATTTATTTATTTATTATTTATTTATTATTTATTTATTATTTATTTATTATTTATTTATTATTTATTTATTATTTATTTATTATTTATTTATTATTTATTTATTATTTATTTATTATTTATTTATTATTTATTTATTATTTATTTATTATTTATTTATTATTTATTTATTATTTATTTATTATTTATTTATTATTTATTTATTATTTATTTATTATTTATTTATTATTTATTTATTATTTATTTATTATTTATTTATTATTTATTTATTATTTATTTATTATTTATTTATTATTTATTTATTATTTATTTATTACTTATTTATTATTTATTTATTATTTATTTATTATTTATTTATTATTTATTTATTACATCTTTTTTTCGTTCACATGAACACATTTTAGTTCTTTTCTTTTTCGGTGAAGGCCACGCGTCATTATTTATTATTATTATTTATTTATTGTTATTATTATTATTGTTATTATCATTATTATCTTTATCATCATCATCATCGTCATAATAATAATAATAATAATTTACTATTCACAGGCAAACAATGTTTCCTAATGATTTACGAAAAGAGATATTGTTATTGTGTACAATGAGAAAACCTCGCCATTGTGAAAAACTACCTGATGCTGGAAACACTTCCACGGGCTACCTGTGTTTTGGCGATCTTGCAATGCATATCGGGTAAAATAACGCGTCCGACCGAAAGAGCCTGATCACGAGTGTCTCGTTACATAGCAACACGAAGAGACCGCCATTTTTGTTTTTCTCTCAGTTCCTCTGGTATTTATATATCATCGCAATGGCCCAAACGGTTATATCTGTACGTTTGCCACCAGATATCGATCCTACAAAGGCAAGGCTCGCTTATGGGGATAGAGCATTACCCAAACTGGTAAGGGACGCGAGTTATAATTAATAAACACAGAACGTCAGAATTCTCGAAGTCGAAGTGAATGTTTATATATAAAAACTTAAAGCTATACTATACATAGTATCGACATAGTGATGTTGTATGGTGGTTGTAACTGTAAGCGAAGGAGATAGCATAAATGTTCTACTCGATCTCTAAGATTTTCGTTATAATTTCATATTAGAAGCAATTGCTTTTTGGCTAGAATTTGCAGAATACCCCACCACTTCGAAAGATCACTTGAAAAGCCCTTACAAATTGTGCAAAATTATCCTTTTAGCTCAGGTGTATTTAGACTCGTTGTATGAATGCTTTGTGGTTGAAAATGGGTAGGATTTTTTTTTCAGGGTTAGCCGTTACGGCGTTAGGTTTTTAGAAAGTTTGTATGAGAATTTGATTTTGAGAAAATGCATTATATTAACTCTTTCGCTGCTACATTCTGTGTGGTCATTTTGCCCATAATGCTATATATTTTCTGCCCACCATGACAATTTCTCGAGTTCAATTAAGGGTACGTGCATACTGACATGAAATTTTCCAGATAATTTTGTACAAAATATAATTTGTCACATGATTGATCGCATGGTTGCCTAAAATATGCTAATTTCGAACTATTTTCTGGGACTGTTCACAGTGTTGAGTAAACTCTTACATCAGCACAGCTGGGAAACATGAAACTGGATGTTGAGTTTACTCGACAATAGCAGCGAAAGAGTTAATGAACGGAGTGGAGGAGTATTCTGCAATTGCTCTGCTTTTTTTAGGAAAATCGAGCACACAAGTAATTTCCAGTGCCTGTGACAAGTTTACTTTAATACTTCATCATTGTACTATAATTGTACATGGTGTACAAAATGTAATAAAGGTACTTACTACACTCTACAGAATCGTGAATTGAACAGTCCAGACCTTATTACCAGACAGAAGGCTCTAATGGCTCTGAGTGATGTCATGCATAACCCTGAATATATCTGTGAGGGAATCCTTGTTGGTCAGTATACAATGTATACATGAAGTATTAATATACTAATAGCGATGTTTCATGTACTTTATAAACGTTACAGTTGTCATGCTAATGTACCAACCATGATTTTGAAAGGCTGCTTTTTGTCAGGAATCAATGGATCAATGGTTGGCACATTTTTCTTTTCTTTCTTTTTATTCTTCTATACATTCATGAAGTAATGTACAAATTGTAACTCCTCAAATAAAATGTTTTCTTGTTTGCTGATGACTTAATAATTAAATGTTTTATGAATTTGTTGTCAATAAATTTATGAAATTGTGTAAACCTTTAAGCTATTTTAATCTCTTCAATTTTCCACGAAAGTTTCAAAAATAGCATTGAATTCTTGCTTCGCAGATGAAATTTGGCATGATAGTTCCGTCCATGTTACGTTCTGCTAAGGTAAACATTAATTTATGATATAAAATCAGGAAAAATATTTGTCCAACAGAAAATAGAGAGTGCATTTACTTTACTTTAAACTTTCCTGCCTGTTCCAAGTAAAAGTGTTGTATTCTAGATAAATTCTTGAAATTTAAATCAACTACACAAGTCTTCGCTGACAGTGACGATTTGCAAATGCGCGTGGATATTTGGCTGTAGTTGCATTTTAATGAACTTACTCCTACCCATAATGCACCCGATATATTGATATAGTTGAAGAGTGGAGGGTCAAAGTTTTTGCACTTCGCTGTATACAATGTATATATATAGCCAAAGAGCAGATTTCGTATGAGTGGGACAAAACTATATGGCATGTACATCTTCAGCCTTTAATACTGTAATGCGTAACTCTGTAATTTAATTGATTGGATCAGAAGGACAAAAACAATTTATAGGAAACCATTTCAATGTCACAGCATATCATACAGTAACTATAATATGCCATAAGTCATACTGTCTTTGTGTCGATCTACAATTTAATTGTCCTTCATTTACAGGAATAGCTGCAAGTCTGAAGACTCTGCTCAAGGATTTAGATGCTACAGTGAGACACAAAACAACTGAAGTTCTTTATATCATAGCAGGTGAGAACACCTGAGAGGGGAGGGCTGTTTCACAGAACAAGGTGTAATTCTTACAATGTAGGATATAATAAAAGTTGATTAGGAAATATTAAGGTATGCAGCTAACTGCCATGGAAAGCATTGAGTAGCAGCTGATATGAGTGCTAGCATTTGACTGTCACTCTGACCAAAGGAATGCAAGTATTCAAAATGTCAGCTGCTCTTCAATGTTGCCACTGTGGTTAGGATATCTTACTTGACTTTTAGTTTATAATTTACATTGTGTGGTTCCAGGAAATATCCATACCTCCCCCATGGAGGGGGACTGGAAATTGGCAGGGGTAGGTTATCTCAAAGGTATAAATTTCCTAAAGGGGGTACTGTGAATGTACATGCATGCAAAGCTTGTTTTTAGAGGGTTTTCTAAATGTGACTGAACGAAATACTTTATGTCATGTAACCAAGCCATATCAAATGAGCAATAGTATTTTCCTCACATATTTTTCATTCTTTGAGGGGTTTGCTCCTGGGTGGGGAACTCCTGTACCAAGATTACAGGCGACTGCTTGCATGGTGGTCATTTTGAAAATGACCCCTGAAAGTTACGCAAAAATTAAAGAAGTTTAAAAACCATAATGATGTTGACCCCTAAAAGGTATGCAAATATAAAAGTTATAGTGATTTGATCCTTTTATTTAAAATGAAGGCAAAATAAGTATAAAAACCTTAAAATAGCTAATTGTAAACCCCTATTTAAGGTACAACTTGATCTGGGTGCATATCTATTCGTGTGAACAAGGTACATGTATGGTTATGAGAATGTTTACCCCTAAAATGAGCACCGAGCACCCCTGTCCATTCAGTATAGGGAGTTGTCGTCCCCCCTGGGTTTGCTGCAAACCCGAATAAGAATAAAATCATGCCTAATTGAACAGAAGCCACTCATTGCCATTGGATCAAGACAAAATGAGTAAGCAAAATGGCCGTTACAAGCTGAGAAGTTAACTCATTCCCAGACCCCTGACAGTGTCTAGTTTGTCTTTCTTGGAGTATTCTTTTTTCATCATGTAGATGTTACCTCTTAATGCCATTGTAAATTAAAGCTAATGTACTGCAACACAAGATTAAAACAATCGTGATCAAACAGCTATACAAGCTTGCCAGTTACCCATGCTCGCTTGCATGTCAAAAGGCCAGGCTGCTTAGCTAATTTATGGAATAATTTATGAGCATGTATTTTATGGAACCACATTTTTCAAAGCTATAATTTACATATAAATTGAGTACAGGTTGGCTCTATCAATTAAAGGAGAACTGAATCCTAAAATCAACTTTAGCTCAATGAGTAGCTCTAAACATGAAAAGACTCGTACCAAAATTTATTTAACCGTGTTTTGTGTCAAAGGAAAGAAAATGTGCAAATCTTCCTCCCAACTGCAGCTATTAGTACTGACGGCTCAATTCCTGTAATCTGTGACGTACAATATGGGGAATAAATTAATTTTGTTCTCGGCTTTGAATAGATGGACTAACGACTCATAATTGCGCACTATTGTGCTTTCTTTGTGCTGAAGGTATGGTTGTTTTTCCTTGGTATGCATGACGTACGATACGGGGAAAAAGCACTGAATTGAGCCACCACACAAACTAGTTTTATCAGCGGATGATCGGCTATTTTTGACCTTCAATACGTATTCCCTCTTTTTATACGTGCACCACAAAGAAATAAAATAGCAGAACTAATTTATCTTGAATACAAGTTTGTATAGTCGCTGTATTGATTTAGGGTTCAGTTCTCCTTTAAGGAAGGTTAATATGCAGTGTTGCATACACCTAGCTGAACCTATAACCATTAGCCCAGGAAACCTCACACGAACCTACAATATAATTATCACCAGTTTTAATTTCTGACATAATATTATGGTGTCTTTTTAAAATTGTTTTTATTCAGGTCATGCTGTGGGAAGAGATGCTTTTCTAGATCAAAGTATTATACTGCCATTATCAGAACTGGTAAGTATAAAGAACACAATAAGCTGGGTCAAATTTATTTTTTAAACCCATAAAAATTGGTCGACGTTTTCTGGAGAAGTTTAAAAAAATACAAAGCTTGACACCGACCCAATTTTTTGGGAAAAGTTTAAATAAAAAAGATTGAAGATTCCTACACCTCTTTTCCGAGCTCTCTACGTATTAGTTTCTTGTCTCAGAAAGACAGGAGATTCAAGTCATTGTTTATGACAAACTGTAGTACCATAGGCGAGACGTCCGATGCGTATACCGTAGTGTCGTCAGCTTGCTACGCAGGCTAGTAGAAACCTGATAATCGCACCCATAGTGAGTGCGCCATTTTGTGAATAGTTGTAATCGATACACTCTAAACAATATGCAGGTTCATGATGGCTTTGTAAATATCTTAAACATGGAGCAGCCTTTGCATAGATTAGACACAATTCCTTTATGCCACTCCTCGTACTATAATTTTCAGGTAAGGTTCGTTGTCTAACGGTTTTTAGTTAATTTTATTCAGGGCGTTAAAATGTACAACATGACCGTGAGTTCCCGGACATTTTTTTCCGAAAAAATGTACAATGTATGATCAGATTGTTTGAAAAGCACAAATATTGAAGATGTTTAGCGAGTATTAAAGTTAGAAAGTATATTTCTGACCTTGTTGAATCTTTCTGTAGTTTCTAGAGTTAAAAACACTTGCAGGAGAAATTCAGTTGGAAATGACAAAATTCGCGGGAAACTTTGAAGTTTCTTGCCTTCATGACGAACTTGCAAGCGCAAGTGTTCATGGGAAGACAACCCTACTTGAGTGGCGGCATTTCTCGAGGTTTTGATGGATTTGAATACGTTACATATACACGACAAAATACCGTGCCCTTCCTATACATTCAGTAGGTATAAAATCTTGACATCTCAAATAAAGAAATTATGGGGAAAGTAAAACACTGAAAAGTGAGTTACTATGGTAACCCTTAAAGCTAACGAGCACCGACACAAGAATACTTATGTAACCTAAACTTTAAAGGCGCTGTCATTGTTTTGCGCATACCTGGAATCAATATTCGATTGGTGGCTGTTAATTGAGTTAAAATAGTTAAAGTTCCCTCCCTTAATGTTTGATTGAAAGGTAGACTTGCTCCAAGTCGAACTCGCTTAGTCACTGGGTGAGCGATTACTGGGTCAAAAAGCGAGCGCGAGAATCGAAGCGAGAGGCGAGTTCGACTTGTTTCACTTGCAGGAAATTGAATCGGGGATTATGTTTTGGCGCGAAAACACGTTTCAGGGGCGGAGCTTATATTTCGCCCCTTTGACAAACTATTTATGAGTACACTCAAATTTTAAATACCACGTCCACGGTCGACTGACTTGACACGTTAACACACAATGCCTGAAGAATTGACGCTTTGTGATTGGGCAAGTCTTAGTACGTCATAAGCCACGCCTCCGGTTGAAAAATCAATCGGCGGTAAATATGGCGCGCTGTAAGTGGGAAAAGTCCTTCGTGCGGGGGGCTAAGAAGGACTTTGAGAAAGTCTAATCGAAAGGATATGCAATATTTTCCTTGAATACTAGATCTACGCACAGTTTGTTAAGCATTTTTGCACATTTACGTTGATTTCATCCATCCCACACGCGTGCTAGGGTCGTCAGTTTATATGAAAATCACTGAAAATAATTTTGTTCTGACCCGGAACATAAAAGGTGTGTCCCTCACCGTGACATAGTTTCTATAAAGTGGCGGCATTTCTCGAGGTTTGATTATTTAATGCGTTACTCGGCGAAAGAACATGCTCTTCCCATATATCCGAAAATGCCTTTTTAGTCTAAGTGGAAAATCTCTACATCAGGCAGATTGTAGGAAACCCCAGTGATTTAAAAATGGATATAATTAAGGATCAGGATTTGGTGATCATGTTTACAACATTCTGGTCTTATAGTATTAACAAATAAAAAATTGTTCTCCATTTTCTATTTAACAATTAGACCCGCAGCCCGAATGGGCTACGAGTCAATAGCCCATACGAGTTAAATAGCCCATTCTGCTGAGCCTCAGCCCATAAGGGCGAGAGGTCTAATTATTTTAGTATAAACTAACTAGTCGGACAGTAGAAAATAATAGAAAGAAACAAATTGAAGTTAAACATTTTTATTATTTAGTGAAAATGCGTGCGGTTATTCTCTACCATGGGCTATCACAAATATAAATTTAGTAGGGTAGCCAATCAGAATGATGCAGGGTTGGTAATCTACCATGGGCAATAGACCTATAGTAGCGTAGCCAATCAGAATGCAGGGTTCGTAATCTACCATGTGCTATCACAAATAGACATATAGTAGGGTAGCCAATCAGAATGCAGGATTTGTAATAGTCCACTAGGTGGTTTATACTATAACAAAATAATGCCCGCTCGAGGTCTTGAAAAACTCCGGATGCACAAGCGGAACGTAAGTTTATATTTAGCAAATTTCCTCTGGTTTTCCGTGGTGTGGACTCTAATTTACCACAATTTACGTCATCACATGGTCAACATTTGTTGTGGACTCACGAGCGGCAGACGAAAACCAGAGGAATTTTTTTTTTACAACGATATTAGAAAACGAACAAGGAACTTTCGTTACAAAGCGTGACAGCTTTGAAAGAGCCAGCATTATCTATAACTTTCTCGCGTCAGCACCGTTGTCTCGACTCTCATTTACCACCGCACATCCACCAATCAAATCGTGAGATTACCGGCAATTGTGGTAAAAAGCAGCTTTTCAAGACCTCGTAAGTGCATTATTTTGTCAGGTATAGGGCATAGGGGAACCATCTTGTACTTGTTTTATAATATCAAACTCGATCTACGAGCGAGCGTGCATGCATTATGAGAACATATAGCACGCTGTTGAGCCAATCAAATCGCGCGTTCATTATTCGGATGCTCCCGTAATTTATACAGGTGTTATAAACAATAAAATGCATGCTTTGATTGGTCAATACCCATGATCTATTTAGAGATGTCAAGAGGTCAGTCGCATGCTCTATTTCGTTGGGAAAGATTGCTAATTATTGTATAGATTTGGTTTTGCCATGGGTCTGTCCTCTCAGATGGCCAGATGGCATAAAAATATGAGTAGAACGTCATTACTCGAGGACAGTCACGGCAAATTTACTTCAATCATTCTATTTATTGATTTAATAGCACTCAGGCTGTCAATACAAAGAAAACCCCTTCACTGTGTTTCTATGGCTTCTCATATAGTTCAATGACAAGGTCTACCAAGCGAGACGCAATGCACATAAAGCTATTGAAATGTGCTCACACACAAGTCCAGGAACAGAAGGTGTGGTGGAAGCCAAACTGGTACCTATCCTGGTTGATAAATTACTTGAGGAAGAGGATGAAATCAAGGTATTGCTTGTAGTTAATACTTGTACATTCTATAACAAACGCATGCTGATTGCTCTATCCATTATTATATACATGTATACGTCCCTATACTCCGCATGGTAGGTCACTAGCCTTACAGGAAGCCAAGCCAGGTGAGCAGCAATCCCCGGCGCAAAAAGGAGGTAACCATGGCAACCCTGCAGCTATTCTCAGTAATCGCAGTGGTATATCTTTGTGCGTATAAAAGGATAACGCGGGACCCAGTGGAATCATGCCAAGTCAACTGATAAAGGTGGTCAGGATTCTTAAAGTATTTTTGCAGGACAGGACACAAGATTCTCACACGATTCTTGCAGGATTCGTGCAGAATTCTCACACGATTCTTGCAGGTTTCTCACAAGATTTTAATAGGATTCGTGCAGCATTCTTACAGGACTCACACAGGACTCACAGGATTCTTGCAGGATTCGCACAGGATTCGTGTAGGATTCTCACAGGACTGTCACAGGATTCTCGCATGATTCTCACAGGATTGTTCCAGGATTCTCGCAGGATTCGTGTAGGATTCTCATAGGATTGTCACAAGATTGTCACATGATTCTTGCAGGATTCTCACACGATTCTCACAGGATTCTCGCAATATTCTCACAGGATTCTTACAAGTTTATTACAGGATTCTCACAGGATTATTGCAGGATTATCGCAAGATTCTTACAGGACTCACAGGATTCTTGCAGGATTGTCACAGGATTCGTGCAGGATTCTCACACGATTCTTACAGGGTTCTTGCAGGATTCGTGCAGGATTCTCGCAGGATTCTCGCAGGATTCTCACAGGATTGTTCCAGGATTCTCGCAGGATTCTTACAGGATTCTTGCAGGATTGTCACAGCATTCGTCACAGGATTCTCTCAAGATTCTCACAGGACTCTTACGATATTTTTAAAAGTCGTCCAGGATTCTTGCAGGATTCTCTCAGAATTCTCATAGGATTCTCATAATATTCTCACAGGATTCTTACATTGTTCTCAATTTTACAAAGATTCTTACGACAGTTTTATAAGATTCTTAGAATATATTTTTTTAATTCTTACAAGATTAATTCAATATTCTTACTAGATTTTTAAAGATATTTACAATATTCGTACAAGATTTTTAAAAGATTCTTACAAGATTCTTAGCCGATTCTTGTAATTTTCTTAAACAGTTGATTCGATCCATGCCTATTGCGAGAGTCAGCTGTCAATGAATGAATATTGCTAAGTTTGGAATACCATTCAAAATATCATGTTTTCCCGTAAAAGTAATGTGCTTGTTTCTGACTCCTTCGTAAGCTTCGAATTCCAGGTGTTATAAATCTCCTCCACGCGCCCGCGTCTATTTGTGGAGAATATTTCGGTAGTACATTCCCCATTCAGTTTCAAACATTGTTGTTTAAGTAAAATATAGGCAGGCGTTCCTAACCCTCGAGTCAGGGGTAGGCCTGGAGACTAGTCACATGTAAGAGGAGAGCACGTGGAGAGGAATAAAAATGGCGGACTAAATCCAATGTGTGGAGTTTGTTATATGGTTTTATAGGGAAACAAATCTGTGATAATTGTCGGAGCAAACGGAAAACTTAATCCCCGACAAAGTGGCGACCCTGCCAGGACACCGTTCTAGGAATTTTGCGAGGGAAAATCAGAACAAGTGAGTTTACAAAATCAACGGAGAGCCGAGCGAATTCGAGATGGCGACAGTAGAAGAAGCATTAAAGAAAATCGATGGTAAGCTTAAATTGTTGAAGTTCACACAGGATGATACGCCGAGAATTCTAGAAGATAAATCGTTGAAAGCCATGGAACGCCAACTGAAGAATATCGAAAACCAAATAGACGAGAGTCATGACTTGAAAGCGAGAGTGCAAGAACTGAGAATAGAAGCCGGGGACAAACCAGATGACGTAAGGAAATGGAGTTGGGAAATCGAGAGCGGAATAGCAGTATATGAAGAAGCCACGGAAGGATTGAAAGATGCTATAAAGCACCAGCGAGAACGAGCACAGCGAGAATTTAGGGACGAAGAAGAAGCGATCGAAGAACAGAAAAAACAAAGGCATTATGAACAAGAAATCCACCATGAGCAGGCAAAGTTAGAAGTCAGGCAGCAATACGATAGGAAGTTAGGCGAAATCCGTGAGAAATCAGGGAAGGAGAGAAACCAAGAAGCGAAGCTTCCAAAGCTAGTGATATCTAAGTTTCAAGGTACACATTTAGATTGGCAAAGATTTTGGAGCCAGTTTGAAGCAGGGATTGACCAGACGGATATAGGACAAGTGGCAAAATTTTCCTACCTGAGGGAGTTACTAATTCCTAAAGTCAAGATGACAATTGATGGACTTCCATTCACCACAGAAGGTTATGAGCGGGCCAAACATCTATTGAAATCCAAATATGGAAAGCCTAGTGAAGTTGTAAATGCACACGTCCAGAATATCATGTCTCTTCAGACCATCCATGGTACTCAGCCAAAGAAGGTACACGAGTTCTATGACAAACTGGTTAGTAACATACAATCGTTAGAAACCATGGGCAAACTCAGGGAGATAAATGGTTATGTCCGACTGACGCTTGATAAGCTGCCAGGGATTAGAGCAGATCTGGTTAGGACTGATGACGAGTGGCAGGAATGGAGATTTCCTCAGATGATTGTGGCCTTGCGGAAGTGGTGTGAGAGAAATCCAGTGCCAACAGATGACCGAGCATCGGATAATGCATGTGGCGAGCGAGGGCAATACCGACCACCCAGGAGGGAAAGGGTGTTCCAAACTAACCAACCAGATGGGAAACCAGCCAGGGTTTGTGTTTATTGCAATGCAGGCGATCATAAATCCACTGACTGTGAGAAGGTAACAAGTGTGGAAGAAAGAAAGAAGCAGTTGAGCACAAAGAAGCTGTGTTTTAATTGTACTGGGGCAAAGCATAGAGCCTCAGACTGCCGTAGTAGGAGCAACTGTCAAAAGTGTAATGGCAAACATCATACCTCGATTTGTGATAGAGATTCAAACCGACAGCCAAACCCAATGATGATAGCCACTGTTAAAGGTACAGTAATATACCCTGTTGTGGTGGTAAAGGTGGATGGTATAAAGTGCAGGGCATTGCTTGATTCTGGTGCTGGAAGTTCTTATGCCTCAGCAGAGTTAATAAGTAGGCTTGATAAGCAACCTATTCGAAGGGAGTTTAAACGGATCGATATGATGATGCATTCGACTAACCAGAAGATATAAATATTTGGTGTGAAGGTTTCCAGTCTGAAGGAAGATTTTCACCTGGCTATTTCAGTAAGCAAGGTAGATAGAGCAGTCCTACTGTCGCTCCCAAATCCTAGGTATACTGAAATCATTGATCAACACCAGCACCTAGAGGGAGTCATTATGGATGATATGGATAATAATACCGAGCTTCCCATTCACCTTGTACTCGGTACAAGTGAGTACTCAAGCATCAAGACGCGAACGAGGCCAAGAGTCGGACAGCCTGGAGAGCCGGTAGCAGAGTTGACAACTTTTGGTTGGACAATCCTTTCACCAGGAGCAGAGGTGAATCGGAACAGTGTTTACTTGACGAGAACTTCTACTGCAGATCTGGAGCAGCTGTGTAGACTAGATGTGTTGGGGCTTGAGGACAGACCAGCTGGAGACCAACAATCTGTCTACGAGGATTTCAAGGAACAGCTGACACAAAGCTCTGAAGGCTGGTACGAGACTGGTTTACTTTGGAAGAATAACTGTGGTCCTTTACAGAGCAATAAAAGTGGAAGTTTAGGAAGACTGGCGGGCCTGGTGAAGAGGCTGCACAGGGAACCTACGCTGGTCGACAGATATGATGATGTTATCCAGGATCAACTGGCAAAGGGTATAGTAGAAAGAGCGAGTGAAGTAGCTAAGGGTAGAGAGTTCTACATACCTCATAAGCCAGAGAGTCTGCCGAAAGCACAAAAATGCGAATAGTGTTTGATGCATCAGCGAGACAAAATGAAGAGAGCCTCTCATTAAATGACTGCTTAGAAACAGGACCGGCCTTACAGAACCTGTTGTGGAGAGTTCTTGTGAGAATGCGGTTTAAGCCGGTGGCATTGTGTGGAGATATCAAACAGGCATTCTTGCAGGTGCGCATACGTGAAGAAGACCGAGATGCTTTGCGGTTCCACTGGATCAGGAATAAAGATCCCTCTGATGTTGAAGTCCTTAGATTCACTCGTGTCCCGTTTGGTCTAGTCCAATCGCCCTTTCTGTTGGGGGGAACAATAGAACAACATTTGGAGAACTGCAAGAACAAGTACCCCAGAGAGGTAGAGGAGATCAGGAGGGGTTTGTATGTGGATGATGTCCTCACTGGGGGAGAGACCTTGGACGGAACACTTAAGCTGAAAGAGATGGTAGTAACAATGTTTGGAGAGGCGAAGTTTGAGCTACACAAGTGGCATTCAAATGTACCAGAGCTGGAAGCAAGTTGTAATTCTAATGATGAGGAACAGAGTTATGCAAAGGAGCAGCTAGGAGTGAAGGCAGATGAAACAAAGATGTTGGGACTCGCATGGAACAAAGCTGATGATACCATGGGAATAACCTTTCCAATGAAAGCTGCAGGTGGATCAAAGAGAGAAATACTTCGATTTCTTGCTTCGATATTTGATCCCCTAGGACTAGTTTCACCCATAGCATTGTTGGGGAAATTTGTGTATCGAGATACCTGTGACCAACACCTACCATGGGATGGAGAGCTACCACCGAACATGCTGAGGCAATGGAAGACATTCGAGAGAAACCTACGAGACAGTGTAGAGGTGCCACGCAGTCTGGCCACCTTTCGAGAGAGTATTGAATCAATCGATCTACATGCATTTGGAGATACAAGTGGAGTAGGGACAGCAGCTGCAGTGTATGCTGTAGTTCACCAAGAGTCTGGCATCAACGCTGGACTAGTCGCAGCTAAATCGCGACTTGCAAAGAAAGGCCTAACCATTCCACGGCTGGAACTTATATCTGCACACATGGCGGCCAACCTTGTGGAGAATGTTAAGGACGCACTACACGGGTATCCGGTTAGACAAGTCTACGGATGGTTGGATAGTACTGTAGCACTACACTGGATTAGGGGAGGAGGTAGCTACAAGCAATTTGTCGCAAATCGAGTGCGACAGATAACAGCTAAGAGTTACATCCAGTGGAGGCATGTGAGCACCGATCAAAACCCAGCCGATGTTGGTAGTAGAGGAAAAGATGTGAACAAGATGCCTGAGATGTGGTGGAAGGGACCAGAATGGCTGTTGACTCCTGATCATTGGCCTGATGATTGTCATACACAGCCCAGCGTAGCAACAGAGGTGGAGTCCAAGCTTGTGAGGGAAGTTCTAGCAACTACAGTGGAGACTAATGACAACTGGGATGAGGTTCTTAAGAAGCATGGGTTTTGGAAAACGATACGCATTTCTGCATGGGTTGCTAGGTACCTTCACAACTGCAGGTCTGAACAATTGGAACGTCTCTCAGGACCCTTGACAACTGCTGAGACAAATGACCAAATCCAGGTTTGGATTAGAAGGGTACAGACCAGGTACAGCCAGACAGATCAGTTCAAAGAAGACCAACTGAGACTGAACCTACAGAAGAATGAACAGGGGTTGTATGAATGCCGTGGCAGAATCCAAGGAAGTTATCCAATTTATCTGCCACCAAACTCACCTTTCAGCGAGAAGATGGTTATGGATGCTCATTTACTGACACTGCATGGAGGAGTTGGCCTCACAATGGCATTCATCAGACGTAACTATTGGATACCTAGAATAAGACAGCTGACAAAGAAGGTCATCCGAGGATGCTTCGGCTGTAAGAAATTTCAAGTCACAGCATTCTCAAACCCGCCACCCGGAAACCTGCCAACTGATCGAACCAAAGGATCAGTACCATTCCAAGTGCTTGGAGCTGATTATGCTGGGCCGTTTGCCTACAAGCTCAACCCAAAGAAGGAGGGCAAGGCTTACATCTTACTGTTTGCATGTAGTCTCACAAGGGCCATCCATCTTGAGTTGCTGCCGGACCAAACTACAGCAGGGTTCCTCAGAAGCTTCAAGCGATTCATAGCAAGAAGAGGCAGACCAGAGAAGATCTACACCGATAATGGAGGATCGTTCATAGGTGCAGCTAAGTGGGTGAAGAAAGTGATGAAAGATGAGCGGGTTCAGAACTACCTGGCCCACCACAACATTAGCTGGCAATTTAACCTGAGCAGAGCCCCTTGGTGGGGAGGCCAGTTTGAAAGGATGGTGGGGATCGTGAAGCGAGCTCTACACAAGTCTATGGGCCGCGCTTTACTCGGATGGAGTGAACTTGAAGAGGTGTTGCTGGATGTCGAGGTGGCTGTAAATAACCGTCCACTCGGGTATGTAGAGGATGATGTCCAGTTACCCACGCTGACACCGAATGTCATGATGTTTGGTCAACCTAACCTACTACCAGAGGAGGATGCTGGTTCAATCGATGATGCAGATTTGAGGAAACGTGCAAGATATGTGCGTAGGTGCAAGGATGTGCTTTGGTCAAGATGGACGGGGGAGTACCTAAAGGGATTACGAGAAAGGCACAACCTTAACCACAAGACAAAGGAGATGACCATTCAAGCTGGAGATGTTGTTCTGATCAAGGGCAATGAACGCAACAGAGGGAGGTGGAACATTGGGATCATCGTTAAACTCATCAAGGGAAGAGATGGAGTTGTCAGAGCGGTGAGATTGAGAGCTGGACAGTCCTTCTTGGAAAGAGCAATTCAACAACTGTATCCGATGGAGTTGTCCTGTGATCTTGCGCTGGAACAAGAAGACATATTGCAGCTTAACCCAGATGCAAGGGAGTTCCGGCCAAGAAGGAGAGCTACGACAGCCGCTGCAAAGAGGATCCAGTGTATTGCAGATGATGAAACAACCGATTTCTAACCGCAATATATTTTATCCTTTCTGGATCAAATAGGGGGAGTGTGTGGAGAATATTTCGGTAGTACTTTCCCCATTCAGTTTCAAACATTGTTGTTTAAGTAAAATATAGGCAGGCGTTCCTAACCCTCGAGTCAGGGGTAGGCCTGGAGACTAGTCACATGTAAGAGGAGAGCACGTGGAGAGGAATAAAAATGGCGGACTAAATCCAATGTGTGGAGTTTGTTATTTGGTTTTATAGGGAAACAAATCTGTGAGAATTGTCGGAGCAAACGGAAAACTTAATCCCCGACATATTTTCAAATCGCTCAAACAAAAACAGACGTCAGTTCATAAGCTGATCGTTTAAGGTTACCAATATTCATTCATTGACAACGCACTGTCGCAATCGGATCGAATAAAAACGTGATCATTTTGTCTTGGAGCCCTTGATTTGATACTCTGGCACGAATTGCCACTCTTTTATCATTAGGAGATCATACTAGACACATTGCACTACTGCATGACAATGGAGACCAAGCAAGCACTCGATAGTAAAGCCATGGAGGCCTTTACTAAACTATTGAGTCACATGGCACCAACCACGAGGTGCAAGGCTGCGCGGGATATCATGAATTTGAGGTATGCATATATATGTGCATTTGTATAGAGCGGTTTTCAATTGAGTGTAGTAAAACCAAAACAATTACATAGCCAATCACAAGAGCAAGTGAAAACGCAATGAGCCAATCACAGACTCAATTGGTCAATCACAATTGGTTTTACCTCAACCAATCACGAGCAAAAGTAACCACAATCGTCAGTAACTGTTGTAGAGCGGATTTCAATTGAGTGTCGGAAGTGTTTTGGTTTTGCGTTTACTAAGCTCTCCTATTGGCTGAGAAAGTAAACCAACCAATCAGAATCCAAAGTAAAACCAAACGCAAATTGGTTTTGGCTTTGCTTTGGTTTGTCATTGGCTCACAGGGAAGCCATTTATGAGTTACTTGTGATTACTCGCTCCTATGATTGGCTGGCTGTGGGTAATTTGCGTTTGGTTTTACTACACTCAACTGAAAACCGCTCTAAAAGCTAAGCAAATGCAAAACCAAAGTAATCACTTGTTACTTTCGACACTCGATCGAAAACCGCTCTAATCTGCTGGCCGGCTCTTCTGTAATTTTTTATTCAGGTATTTTTTTCGGATTGGTCTACCTGGGACCCATGGTCAAATATGCTTTACTTGTCACGCACAAAGTTTTAATATGAAGCTCCAGGGTACATTAAAGTTAGTGTATTATAACATACTCAACAAAATATCTGGATTCTCATTGGTCAATGACGAGTGCATCTAAAGGTTATTAGTGCACAGGCACACGCTCTCAGCAAATGTTTGCTTAGTATTTTATAAACAAAAAATCGCATGAACTGCTCGTGCTATACTTGATTTATAGGCACTGAGTGATATTTTGAAAGTTCTTAAATTGCACTCGCCTAAAGTCTCGTGCACTTATTAGAACTTTCAAAATATCACTCAGTGCCTTTTAATCGTGTATCACTCGCGTTCATGCGATTTCCTCTACTTATTCTGCGATACTTCTGGGACCCGAAGCCACAAAATCCATACTGATGACGTATTTTAGCCTGTGTAGCTGACCGTTCGTTTCCACAGTAATCACAGAGACCAGATTTTGCTTTGGGCCAGTTTCAGATGACGAGCTTTTCATGCGCCGCACTTAATAGATGAATTACGTACGGCAGAAGAGCGGCATCTGAATCAATTCGGTTCGACAAGTTTGAATGAGATGCGGCAGATGAATTCGGCTCGGTAGATGAATTAGGTGCGGGAGATGAATTTGGTTCAGTAGATGAATGAGGTGCGGCAGATTAATTCGGTTCAGTAGATGAATGGGGTGCGGCAGATGAATTCGGTTCAGTAGATGGATTCTGTTCAGTAGATGGATTCCGTTCAGTACATGGATTCTGTTCAGTAGATGGATTCTGTTCAGTAGATGAATTTGGCTCAGTAGATGAATTCTGTTCAGTAGATGGATTCTGTTCAGTACATGGATTCGGTTCAGTACATGGATTCGGTTCAGTACATGGATTCGGTTCAGTAGATGAATTCGGTTCAGTAGATGAATTCGGTTCAGTAGATGAATTCGGTTCAGTAGATAAATTCGGTTCAGTAGATAAATTCGGTTCAGTAGATGGATTCGGTTCAGTAGGTGGATTCTGTGCAGTAGATGAATCAGTTCTGTTCAGTAGATGGATTCGGTTCAGTAGATGGATTCTGTTCAGTAGATGAATTCTGTTCAGTAGATGAATTCTGTTCAGTAGATGGATTCGGTTCAGTACATGGATTCTGTTCAGTAGATGGATTCAGTGCAGAAGATGGATTCTGTTCAGCAGATGGATTCTGTTCAGTAGATGGATTCTGTTCAGTAGATGAATTTGGCTCAGTAGATGAATTCTGTTCAGTAGATGGATTCGGTTCAGTACATGGATTCTGTTCAGTAGATGGATTCGGTTCAGTACATGGATTCGGTTCAGTACATGGATTCGGTGCAGAAGATGGATTCTGTTCAGTAGATGGATTCGGTTCAGTAGATGGATTCGGTTCAGTAGATGGATTCTGTTCAGTAGATGGATTCGGTTCAGTAGATGCTGTCACCTGTGACATTGGAGCGGCATTGCTTCTCAGGCCGTTCTTCTCATGTGCCAAACTAAATGCATGAATTAGGTCACCTTGAAATTTATTTTTCGCGCTAAAGCTAAAATCTAGCCCCTGATTCCCTAATCGCTACAATCGGTTCAACGAATTAAGTTCGCCGTCTGAATCAACCAGTTGCTCCGACGCCGAACTTAAGGTATTACTGCGGATTCAGGTTGAGCGTTGTGTCTGATTTTGTGTTCGTTGCACCGGGTGATCGCTCACGTTTCTAAGTAGAAATTGACATGTTGTCGTCTGTTGGCGGCTTGGCTTTGTACGTTGTGGCGGTCGCGCGAGTAATCAAAACACGATCAAACACTAGATATTTTACTACCTTTTCCCCATTAATATGATGATGAAATTATTTGGCCACAATAGTACAGCGATGTTTCGTATTGATAAACATGACAATTGTTATGCTAATGTGCCAACCATGATTTCAAAAGGCCGCTTTGTGTCAGGAACCAATGGATCTCTACTTGCCATATTAATGACAATGGATGACGTGGCAGTGAACACGTTTTTTCTACCTACTTGAATCTTTTGATCAAAGACAGATTAAATGAAAGAAACACAAAGCGCGGTAAAGTGAGAACGTCTACATTTTTGTTTGCAACATGTCAAATCGTGTCTAGAAACGTGACTGAACAACCATTGCAACAAACACGAAATCTGACACCGTTAAACGCTCAACCTGATTCCGCAGTAAGCTTGGCGCTTACAAATTACAGCGAACGGCCCGGGAAAACAAGGAAACATTGTTCAATTCAATTTAATGCACCTTTATTGTCCATGTCACACGAGCAGTACATACAATTGTTATTATAATATGTATTTTTAACAGAGCTTGGTTCGTAGGTATTAGATTGACAGTGCATGATAACACGGATGGATGACTGGCTATAGAAACCCTAGTAGGAGCTTGTGAGCACTAGTCACCAGGCGGCTTAATTTAAAGTAACAAGTTATATCTGGTCATGCTGAAAATATGATAAAGTAAAAGACAAAAAAACACGTATAATAAAGTAGCTCTGAATTGTTGTTCGTCTTGTTAAGGTCTATCAAAGAATTTAAAAGATAGCTCTTAAGTTTGCGTTGGAAAATATTTAGTGATTTTGAGTTTTTTATATCAGTGTTGAGGGGGTTCCAAAGAGTTGTACCGCTACACAATGTATGTCTAAGTGTGAGTTGTCTGGTAGTAATTATTTTCTCGGTGACATGGATTGTCGCGGAAATATTCGTGAATTTCAGAGTTTCCCAGAATGTTTCCTTTTTTGCCCGGCCGCGTGCAAAACATATGTTTTGGAAGCAAGAAGCAAACAATAATTCAAAAAACATTTCTCCCGTTTACTCGCCAAAGCAACACAACAACTGTCTTGGTTTCCGTTAGTGTGCTCACCCAGGAAACATATCAGCAGCAATGCGTCCTCGAACAACAGTGTCTCCTCGTGTGCCCTTACCACAACAACATTTGTTTCCCCAGCTTTCCACTAGACGGCAAAGACAGAGCAGTAGATGTCGGAGCTGTACAAGAGCTCGTGTCTTTACTGAGAGACAGTGACACTGACGTGAGGGCACAGGCTGCTGGCGCCATCATGACGTAAGTGTTACTAACACTGGGGCACATCGTGAAGGGAAAAAGAGATTAATTTTAGTTGCATTTGAATTTTTTTTATTGATTCATCAGGATTTGATTTAATTTATTCATTCATCCATTTATTTAACATGGTTAGCGTAATAGAAATGAGTGGAGTGCAATTTGGTTTGAAATCATATGAGCAAATACAAAATTGCATGTTGCGATTTCTTGGCCATGCATGCAGAGATGTAAGCTGGGGCTTACAGATATTAAATTTCAAACAATTTTGGTTGTCGACTTGTTTTGTTGATCGCCCGTAGATAGTTGTCAAGAAGTTTTGCTCTCCTCGCCTCGCCTCTTTTATTATCGTATATCAGACATGTATTTGAGTGTTTGTAAGCAACATGTATTCCCATTCAGTAAGTAAACTAAATATATATTGTTGATCTATATGTATTTGAGTGTTTGTAAGCTACATGTATTCCAATTCAGTAAGTAAACTAAAGATATATTGTTGATCTATATGTATTTGAGTGTTTGTAAGCTACATGTATTCCAATTCAGTAAATAAATTAAAGATATATTGTTGATCTATATGCATTTGAGTGTTTGTAAGCTACATGTATTCCCATTCAGTAAATAAACTAAAGATATATTGTTGCTCTCGTGTTATTGCTGTAGGATCGCTATAACAACTAAAGGAAAGTACGCCGCAATCGAGGCACAGGCCATTCCCAATCTAGTGAACCAACTAAGCGATCCTGTCAGTGAAGTCAGACTAAACGCACTCAAGGTACACGATTCTGTTTCTCTTTAATACTTGGTGTTAAGGCTAACTTGCCTTGACACCAAGGTTAGTACTTCAAAGGAAGGCGGGCTGTTGTAGCGGATACCAATCACCTTCTCTTCACTAATAGTACAACAGGTTCTTTTACGGACCCCCATTTCTGAAGGCCAACAGTTTTACGTCCCTGCCTAAGGACGCGGTCGGGCCACCTGAGTGAGCTGTGTGGTGTTCGATCGATCGATACACAGGAAAGCATTTTTGTGATTGTCATACGACAAGGATAGAATAACGGACGGTGTTCGGTAATTGCTGTTCAAATTTTGCCAGCGACAAATAAAATGAAGGCACTGACTGCTCAGTCAGCCAATCTGCACCCAGTTCTCAAAACTCACCAATCAATTTTCCTTTATTTACATCCCTGTGACTTTCATACATACTGATCACTAATTCAAAGTTATAAGTTACGAAACGCCGATAGCAATTGACGTTATTCATAAAGGCATCAAAGCGAGGCCCGTCACAATAGAACAAAATCTACAATCGATGGCGGAAAATAACATTAATTTCCTTACGACACAAGAGAACAACAGTGCGGTACGACAGAAACTAAGAGGGTCTGAATGGGGGGGTCTACATGTCAGTTGTCAGTTATAATTTTGGCCATTTGTCAGTTGTCAGTTAGCCCTAGTTAATCATTACTAGAGAAAATTTACAATGTTTGACCCACAAAACCAAATTTTCAGTTGTCAGTTATTTTTCGGTTGTCAGTTGTCAGTAAAAATATCGTCATTTGTCAGTTGTCAGTTATTTTTAAGGCCGTTTGTCAGTAGTCAGTTAACCCCATTCAGACCCTCATCTAAGACATTTCTGACCGACTCCAATTTTGCGATCTTTGGTACAATTGGCCTCGCTCTGATGCCATTGTTACCAGGCTCCTACCCGCGCTGGTATGAGATATGAGTAAGGTTCATATGTAGTATTAGTTTTTATCCAATAAATATTGCGAAACGCTCTTCGTTCATTGATGTCATACTTGCTATCGTAGGCCATCACAACTCTCGCTGAAGCTCCAGTTGGACGAACAACATTACTAAAGTCAGTACAAGAAGTGAGTATGCTACATTAGCCAAGAAAAAAAACAGATTTTTAACGGGACCTGAAACAACCCTAGAGGCTGGTTAAAGTCAGGACCCGGCTAAACCACAGTTCGAATTGGGCGAGGGCGAGATACCTACAAACATATCAATAAAATAGCGAGCAAAAGTGTCATTTTGAACTTCCTGCGGCCTCTTCCATATTAGGAAAATATCATATTCCATATTTGGAAGAGCTGCCAGGACATTCAAAATGGTGGTTTCTAGGTCCCAGACCTCTTACTATATAGACACTCATTTCTTGATATGTCAACTCACATGGCGCCGCGAGCGGGAATCGAACCCAGGACACAGAGGTGAGAGGCGAAGCGCTTACTACTTACGCCACCCCGCTCCCGAGCGGTTTTCAAGTGAGTGTCGAAAAGTAATTGCTTTCGAATTTGATTGGTTAGTTATCCATGATTGCGTTTATTTTGCCTCGTGATTGGTTGATGTACAACCAATCGTGATTACTTCAGCTCGTGATTGGTTCATTGATGTTTTTACTTGCTGCCGTGATTGGCTCACTGGTTTTGGAAACCGCTCTAAACATCAAGTAATGTCTTTCGATCCATTAGGGAGATTTTTGGCAATACTAAACTCTCCTAAGCAGCCTGGTTCTCGAGCCCCTTTTCATTGGTTACATGTGCATCAGAGATTTGACCTAATGTTGCGTGCAATGTTGCAGGACGTATTGCTGCGTGTGTGAAAACATTGAACATGTTGAAAGCATTGCGTGTCAAATGGTTTCAGCATCGATCCAACATTGGTTCAACATGTTGAAAGCATTGCGTGTCAAACGATTTCAACATCGATCCAACGTTGGTTCAAAATGTTGAAAGCATTGCGTGTCAAACGATTTCAACATCGATCCAACGTTGGTTCAACATGTTGAAAGCATTGCGTGTCAAACGATTTCAACATCGATCCAACGTTGGTTCAATATGTTGAAAGCATTGCGTGTCAAACGATTTCAACATCGATCCAACGTTGGTT
The DNA here is from genome assembly GCA_030867875.1 of Actinernus sp. WN-2022. Taxonomy (NCBI): domain Eukaryota; kingdom Metazoa; phylum Cnidaria; class Anthozoa; order Actiniaria; family Actinernidae; genus Actinernus; species Actinernus sp. WN-2022. The sequence continues at coordinate 128,573,877 of JAOWCC010001634.1, read as the reverse complement.
CAACATGTTGAAAGCATTGCGTGTCAAACTATTTCAACATCGATCCAACATTGGTTCAACATTTGTTGAATGATGTTGAAAGCATTGCGTGTCAAACAGTTTCAACAACGATCCAACATTGGTTCAACATGTTGAAAGCATTGCGTGTCAAACGGTTTCAACATCGATCCAACATTGGTTCAACATTTGTTGAATGATGTTGAAAGCATTGCGTGTCAAACGATTTCAACATCGATCCAACATTGGTTCAAAATGTGAAAGCATTGCGTGTCAAACGGTTTCAACATCGATCCAACATTGGTTCAACATGTTGAAAGCATTGCGTGTCAAACGATTTCAACATCGATCCAACATTGGATCAACATGTTGAAAGCATTGCGTGTCAAACGATTTCAACATCGATCCAACATTGGTTCAACATGTTGAAAGCATTGCGTGTCAAACTATTTCAACATCGATCCAACATTGGTTCAATATTCGTTGAAATATGTTGAAAGCATTGCGTGTCAAACGTTTCAACATCGATCCAACATTGGTTCAACATTTGTTGAATGATGTTGAAAGCATTGCGTGTCAAACAGTTTCAACATTGATCCAACATTGGTTCAACAAAGCATTGCGTGTCAAACATAAGATTTCAACCTCAGTTGCACATTCTAATTCACTACTATTGCATGTTCTCAAAATATTTTCAAGTCACGTCAAACGGTTTCAGCTTCGATTTCAACAAATGTTGTCCCGATATTGAAGAGATGTTGAAAACGAAAAAGGATGGTAGATCAATGAAGTCATGCAACCCACGTGTGAATAGTGCAGGTCGAAGTGCTATGCTTTACATTCTCACTTTATTCCAGGTCAATAAGCTGGTCCATGACCGCGATAGCCCTGCTGTAAGGAAAGCAGCCCAGATAGCCGTGAAAGTCATAACCTGGAAGCCATGATAAATTGCATATTATGATATTCATTCCCTTGTGTTTATAAATATTAATCCAATAGCAGCATTGTAACACTGTGTAACTAGTTATACTGTGTGAATGATACATAGGTCATAGCTTCATTAAAATGTAATTACAATTTTCTTGGTAGCTAGAGTTCTCCTATTTCTGACATGTTCCGTAACCCAACTTAGTGTAATCGTCCATAGATAATGGAAAGAGAATTCAAATCGATGTCATCAATGTATATATATTAAATTAAAAGCCGCATTTTTCTCGTATTCTCTGTAAAATGTGCACAAATGTTCCGCATAAAGAAATCTAGAAGTGTTTTATCTATAGCCATTTTATAACATTTAGCTTAAACGCTCCCCTTAACTTTTTTCATCTGATCATGAACTTTGCCAATGTTGTCCAACTGGAGTATGAAAATAACAAAAATAAAAATACGACCGTGAAGAGATCAGCGTTTGTTTCTATATTGTTTGAGGTTTTGATTTTAGTTTTTAGAATTACATCTACAAATTAAACATCATATTCCCCCTTACTTCACGTCCGATATTTTTGTTTTTTTAGTATCCAGGGCCTGTGAACAGGTTAAACCACGAGAGGTTCAGTCCCCAATTTTTACATTGAGAAAAATCACTGCCTTGACCAGGGGAACGGTAACCACTACGCAACCGTGGCTCTTTCTTTAGCAACGATGTGTCACGTGATAAAAGGGGCCATAACATGACGTCATGATATTGAAAATGGAAGGAGCGCATGCGCAAATTAGTGGAACTTTTGAAATATTGACACTCAAGTGGAATATGTCAATCTGATTGGTTCGTAACATACAGAATTAGATGAATATCTCGTCCATCGTGCCATGACAGATATGTTTGAAGAACGAAGTAAGCCTTCATTAAAGTGCCAATACGACGAAAATTACCATTTCGATTTGCCACTTTTTCAGTATCGATAGGTCAATCAGTATTAGAAATATCCGAAATAGTAAAAAATATTCCCAAATGGGCATGTTAAACCACAAAATTCTAGGAGAATTTATCGGTAAAATCCTGTCCGCCATTACTGGAAGCCGTTCTCAGTATTCAGCGGAAGTGATGTCATACAATTAACACGACAACCTCGTGGCGCGAAATAGTGTGCATAAAATAGTAGCCAACCTCGCAAAGGTAGACGTGAAGACGTTTTTAGTAGAAATATGCCTCCAGGCGTTGTGTTCTGCAGGCGAGCGTTAATTGTATGACATCACTTCCGCTGAATAAACCTTTGTTTAGAGCTGAGCAAAGGAACGGCCTCCAGTAATGGCGGATGATTAGATTCAATATTCGGAGCTCAAAAAATAAGACTTCCTCTCGATCGTTGTACCGAAAAACAATTTTAACTGGTAATATATAATATATCGACTCTTCTTATGCAAAAACATTGATATGTCAAAATTTGATCGTAGTTGGCACTAAGAAAATTTACAGCTCTGGATCAAAAATATTAAAATGAGCTCCTGAATGAGCTAATTATTTAAATAATTAAACAACGTCGAGAGTGAAACGGTTTACAAGAAGACTGCAAAATCAAGGCAAATACATTCTGGCAGAAACAAAACTAGTAATGCATTAAATGAAAAAGCCTCCCTACCATTTTTATTACATGTTGATGTAAATTTTGATAATTATAAGGGTCCGGTTGTTCAAAGGGTGGATAACTTTATCCACCGGATAAATCCTCAAATTATCCAGTGGATAAAATAAGCTATTTTGGTTAATACCTTTACAATCACAAGCTAACTTTCAACACAGCAAAATCTAAGTATATGCTTATTGGAAGTTCACAGAGGTTAAAATCCGTTGACACGATTAGTGTACAAATCAGTCTACGACAAAGATCTTGATAGATTCATTACGTACTTGGGCGTCGTCATAAATTAAACCCTTACGTGGAGTGACCATGTCGATTACGTCAAAGAGAAGGTTAAAAAAAGACGGGATACTAACCAGGATCAAGTACTTACTTCGCGCTTCTATGCTCTAATGAAATCCTTCCAACTTCTGCAAAACAGAGCAGCAAGGCTAAATTCTAAATACGTCCAAGCACTCCTCTGCTTCAGAGGCCTTGGGAGACTTGGCTGGACTTCTTTATCAGAGAGACGCATAAAGCACTGTATTTTATTTGTTTTTAAAGAAATTAATGGTTTTATAGACTGGGATTTTAATTTTAAAAGAGACATGCACGATAACAATACTAGACGTAAACAGGAGCCCATTACCCGGAGCATCCATCTAGTATGGATATGTGTCATAGCACGTTAGATTTTCCGGCTATGTTTTCCCGCGAAAAAAGCTGTTTCCGTAACGGTCCGCATAATCCAATATGGCGTGTGATTAGGAGCCCGTAATGGCTCCTTTACCGAAGCCCACAAGTGCACACCGAATTCCAAAAGCTCACCGAATTCCCAAAGGTCACACCGAATTCCAAAAGCTCACACCGATTTATCTTACGGCGTATGTCATTTCTGACAAGTTAGAATTATATAAACATCGTTATACAGCCCTATACAACCCTATACATCGCTATACAGCCTTATACAGCCATGTATAGCCTGCGTATAGTCTCCCGATGTTTGCAGGGAGAGAGAACGTCTGCACGCAGGCTAAGCTATATACAGCCCTATACATCCCTATACAGCCCTATACATCGCTATACAGTACTATATATACAGCCCTATACAGTACTATACAGCTCTATAGGGCTGTATAGAGCTGCAGACCTCTCAGTACAGCCTCTACAGCCCCCTACAGTCCTATACAGCACTCTACAGCCCTCTACAGCTCACTGCAGCCATATACAGCACCACACCGAGCCATATATATACATCCGTATACAGCCTATACAGCACTATACCAACTATACAGCGCCATACACCCTGCCCTCTACAGCCGACTACAGCACTCTACAGTCCTCTATATCCCTCTACACCCCTCTACAGCCCACTACATCCCTCTACAGCCCCCTACAACGAGAAGAAATTCATAACACAATTATATTGATGGAAGTGTACTTAAAGTATACTTTTCTCTGGGAAAAAGTATACTTTAGTGTGTTCCAAAAGTATCATATAAGTACATACTTTTAATTAAAATAAGTACACTTTGTTTGTCGGGATCGGAAAGCACACTTTTTAGGTAAGTTCAAATATACTTGTAGTATACTAGAATTTAATAAGGTAAGGGTAGGTCAGTTGTATAGCGATGTATAGGGTTGCATGTATAGCGATGTATTATAATTACTGAGTGATATACAGGGTTGTATATCGATGTATAGGGCTGCATGTATAGCGATGTATTAAGTGATGTACAGGGCTGTATAGCGATGTATAGGGCTGCATGTATAGCGATATATGTATTAAGTACTGTACAGGATTGTATAGCGATGTATAGGACTGCATGTATAGCGATGTATTAAGTGTTGTACAGGGTTGTATAGCGATGTATATAGGGCTGCATGTATAGCGATGTATTAAGTGCTGTACAGGGCTGTATAGCGATGTATAGGGCTGCATGTATAGCGATGTATTAAGTGCTGTACAGGGCTGTATAGCGATGTATAGGGCTGTATAGATGGTTTGCACTCAATCCCCAGAGATTCAAATGACAAAGGGCATGGCGGCCATGTTGGTGTACAGAACAAAAGAAGCTAACGAAGAATCTATATTGTTACTGTACACCAACACAACACAGTCTCGGTCTCAAAACAACGACTATCATTAATTGTGGAAAGGGCTCAATTTACCGATTATCATTGTTTTGAGGTCAATGTGTGATCAGAGAGAGACTGTAACCTACTGCCGGTCTGCTGCAAAATATGGGATATGCAAGATGGCGTCGGGACGGTCGAGAAAGAAAAAAATTAACGACAACTGGGAAAGTGAGCTCTTGGAAGAAGGTTCGAAGTTTATTGAAAAGTATTTACCCCAAAAGCCTAAGAAGAAATGCTACTTTGAATTTCATACAAATTCGATAACTGGACGAAGAGAAACGGTACACCCGTACAAGCCACGTTTTAAAGACTGTTTGGATGATGCTGATAAAGTGGACGACAGTGGTGAGTTAAAGCCAGCTAGCCTTTAAAAGCTTATTATCAGTAGTAAGAGGCCAAACTAGTCAATAGATTTGGATCCGTAGATTTAAGCTAAACTGTCGGTCCTAAGCTGTATGATTTATAGTCGGGTATGTGGCAATATAAAGTACTCTGTACTGTATGTAGCTGTACATGTACATGTAAAATGTAAATACTCACGCCACGGTTAAGTTATCCACTCTCGAGATGCCAACTCCCCCGCAGACTTACGCTTTTTAGCCTCATCTCCCGGTTTGAGTCCAAAATCTCCCGCTTTTTCGCAAATGAGACTTAAATATATAAAGAAAATACTTTTTGTCTTGACTGTCCTTTTTGGTCGTCTCACGCGCGATCATTACAAATCAGACAGATCCATACGAAGTAGTGATCTCCCGCTTTTAGAACTCTCTGACCCCTGGAAATATTCCATTTTTATATCCTGAATAGATTTTTGGGTTTTCTGAAGGGGTCCAACTTCACAACACACAGATAAGATTTTATGACTTTATTGACCATTTTTATTGTAAAGTTTCAGTTTTTTCTAAAAATTGCCAATAATTTCTTGTACAAATCATTAGCTTGGGCTGCCTGACAGTGATAATACATGTATTATGATGTATTTAACTTTAAGCTTCACATTTCTCCAAGTGTTTTTTCTGAGGGGGTTTCACAATTTTCAAGTGATTTTCTGGTCGGCAAAAAATTGCCTCAAGAAATAACTGGGGTGAATAAAAAAATGTGTTTATTTTCTGTGGGTAAAGTTATTAGGGGGTCCCCTGGTGTGGGACTCCTATATGGAACTGGGGAGCAACTGCAGAATACGATGCCATTTGGCTAATTCATTTTCTCAAATTTTCATACAATCCTAAAAATCTAACCCCCACAACTTTAAATCCCAAATATAATCATTCATAAAAGGAGTCTAAATATATTATAGACCAGAACTACATGTATAATAGAGTTTAGCCCAAATCACCACTAAACTGTATGCATTTATGATTTTGACGAAAATATAACAATCATGCATACTGGATATCAAGAAAATTACACCATTAAAGATACCGATGGAGTTATGCATATAATAAATTATATATAACCAACTCATATGAACATGACCTCCAAGAAGGTACATTGTATGGAGGCAAAAATATTAACCACTGAAAGGAGCGCCAATCACCTCTACCAGTTCAATGTAAGCAGAGGTTTAATTAATTTTGAAAGTAGGCATCAGAGGCATTAAAAGTTGCTGTATGAAAACTAGAAGTTTAGAAAATCCCAGAAGAATTAGCCAGCAGTATGAGATGAAGTAGCCACCAGAGCTCCAGCAGTAGTTGGCTCCTAATGAAACCCCTGTATAGGGAGTCCAATATTGAGGAGTACCATAATACACTTCCAGACCTGTACTCTGATTGGACCCATTATGATGTAGCTCAATAATAATTATTGTTTTTAACTACTGCTGTAATTGTATGGGTTAGGGTGTTTTGTATTGTTGGGTAAGCCAATACTGTGACTCATTTTGAGCAGGACTGTCTGGCCCAATACATGTATTTGGGCACTTTTTAGGGGTAAAAATATTGCCTCCATACCTTTTAGAGGATCCTATTTATATGACTTGGTTACGTCACTCGATATGTACCTTTTAGGTTGTAATTTTGTTGATTTCCAGTATGCATGCTATATTTTCGTACCTTTTAGGCTCAAAATCATAATGGATTTTAAGACTGTTAATTTATGCATACCTTAGGGTAAAAACAGCTGATCAACCCTACCACTTTTATACTAGAGTCCTCCCTGGTTAATATCTGACTTAGTTTAAATAATCAGAAATAATTAATTTTATTTAGTGTCCTCCAATATTGAATTGCATAATTTTGGGATAAGAAAGTAGTGAATATTATTTTATAAAGACTTGACATAATACTTTTAAAATTGTTGTGTTTTTATTTTCTTACATGTATACAATGTATTACTTTAGATCCATTCTTACCATGTAGCAGTACATGTACTTCAGGGCTTGAAGATGACAATGTTGAAGCTGTGAATGAACTCAATGAAGGTAAATTCCCAGGTTATTAATTATATAGTCACTGACATCATATTTGATGCAATGTAACAACATACTCTAAAGCACGTGTGGCACCATTTTTTCACCTCAGAATTTAAGAAAGCCTATATATATGTACAAGGATTCTTTGCTAATTAAAAGGATGGTAGAGATTATAGCAGAGATAATGCTGTACCTACAGCAGGTTATTTAGTTATAAATGCAGTGATTATATGGTATTTACTGTTATCCATGATGAAAGAAAAACAATTTGCCCATGTATTCCCCTCATCTGTTTATAATGTTATGAGACATATTTAGCAAAAATTAGTTGGTTTTCTTTGAAGTTAAGAGATCGTTCTTGGTCACTTTGTTTTACAAACCTAGTAATTTTAGAAAATATCAGAGTGCATATTGCAATACACCTGTGAAACAATTAGTAGAGTAATAGACACTATTAGACCTGAGCTGATCAAAGTTGGGACCCGGCTAATCCACAGATCAAAGTGGAATTTAGCATGTTGGTTTTTGTGGAGGAAGGAAAACTGCAGAACTTGAAGAAAAACTCTTGTAGCAAAGGCGAGATATCAACAAACTCGACTCACCTATCAATGGCGCCATGTCTGGGAATTGAACCTGGGCACTGAGCCACACCAATTAGATCCTACATGTAATTCCATTGTTTCCTTTTGTTTTGTGTGGACTTAAATAATTATTAGATTTTTCACAGGTTTGTTGCAATCACTGTGTGAATATTAAGTGTATTATATACATGACTCAATAATAGGTTAAAATAATGTTAGCATATTAATTGTTACTGACAGTCTTATTGTTTTCATATATTAGTGGCTGCAGAGGAGAGTTTGGAAGAGACTATTGAGAGATGCCAATATCTTGTCTCTTCCTTGCCAAGTTTAGTGCAATCTTGGGATGACAGAATGTTTGCCTTAAATGAAAATTGGGACAATTGTCGCAGTCAGCTGTTCGAAGCCATTATCAGTGACGAAGGTTTAACATACGACCAAGTTTGCGATATTTGCAAGAAAAGTAAGGTTGTGCTGAGATGCTTTTCTTGCCATGGCAAAAAGCTCTGCAGAACCTGTGATTTGGACATTCATGGAGACCACCCATTTCATGATAGAGATGTATTCGTAAATGGTTGTTTCATGGCTGTGCCTCCAACCACCATTGTTAGTGGCACTGGTGACCTCCTAACTACACGTAAGGGTTTCTAAAAGTATGGTGCACCTATATACATGTAATAAAATATTTAAGTATTTCCTAGTGATGGTAGTGTTTCCTTGATACTTGAACTAAAATCTGGAAGGTATATATATGACCTGTAACTGACAGCAAATTGATTACTTAGTGTAGTTTTGCCTGTAATTGAATTATTAGAACAAATTGGCATTACCAGTATATATACCCAGTGTGTTCAATCCCTTTATTGCCCATATACCTATACATAGAGTACCATATAATTCCCAATCTAAGCAACCTTAATTAATTGCCACCTGGTTATATAAACCTTTTCTCTACTGGAATACTGGAACTACATGTACAATAGTACTATATAACTAATTGCAAGGTACCTACATTGTTCTGCTGTATTGTTTTGTTTTTAGTTGAGTGCATGTTAGATGAAGCCATTCATTGTAGTTGAATGATATATTTAGCAACTGCTCAGTTTCTTATTTTCTGATTGGCTTATTGCCATTGGAAATAAGAGGACATCCATGGATTGCATCATTGCTCGCATCACAGATTATGTGATAATGTGCTAGAATCACCTTTCCACACAATTCCGACCATCATTTTCAATGTTGTAAAAACAAATTTAAGATAGTTTACCATGGTTTACCTTCTTATTTACCAAGGTTTTCATCATGTCATGGTCAAAATTGTTGTGGATTTCACGAGGCACTTAAATACAGCAAATGTTGACCATGGAACAACACAAAATATGGTAAATAAGAGGATGTATACCATAGTAAACTATCATAAATTTGTTAAATTCACAATACATGTATATCAAACAAAATGTACTAGCTGTGATTGATTCAGTCTTATCCTGTTATATATAAAAACAGGTAGGTGTCCATCATTGTTCAGGCCCAATCACTGCCCATTCTGCATGGGTAGAGATGTCACTGAGCATTTCAGGAGCAGTGGTACACTGATCATTGTCAATGAAAAGGGTAAGCTTTATTCCATTAAAAAGATTGTAAATTAATGTTACAGCATTAATTTTGTTAGTACTGTACATATGTTGGACTGTTAATGTTGAGTATAACATTTATGATTGAAGCTGTTTTCCACTGACTTACAGGCAGGTTTGACTTCAGCAAGCCTTATTATCACTGCACCACCTGTGTAAAAGATGTTCCTTTTAATTTATCTACCATTGTTCAGGCTGGTTACTGGCCAGGCAGCCCCAATGATGTAAATTATGTATTTCATCAAGACCTGTTTTTGCTTTGGAATGCTTTACAAAAGAGAATGCCTGGCACTTCAGAGACTGCTTTTGTTAGATCTTTGGAAGATTTATCATCTCTAAAAGGCAGGGTATGTCTTATAAAATATTATGATCATTTTTCAAGTTCAGTTCTCAGTGTTTGGATATGTGATACAACACGGCTGACAGTGTTGTATATATTACGTATTATACTGTATTATTGAACAAAGGAAAAAAGGCCTCAACCATGAAGTTTTATATGCATGTTGGGATGCACATTGTATAAAGACCCTTGCGTTTTACCGGGGATAAAGAGGCATGCACATGAGTGATTTGCTTCATCTGATTGGACAAAATGCTCATTAATTATTCCTGATTTTTTTAAAGTTGCATAAACGTATCAAAAAAATAATCTCATAAAAAATAACATGACTTATGTCATTTACACTTCAATTCAAAATTAATTACTTTGTTTTCAATATTATTTAAATTTATTAGGCTCCTACTATCAACTCAACAACTTTTAGCCGATCATTTCGCGAGTGGAAATTCTGCCAACATGGGCTAAATCTTGAGCAGCAATTGAACTGGATGGAATGCCCACCATGTTCAATTGATCAACATTCTTGTCATGTTGATGGCAACATGAAACTATATCGCTACAAAACATCTGGAAGGTACATGTAGGTGTAATTATTATTGCATATGGACCCTTTGCATTTTACGTCATAGCTGCCATGAGCTTCTTTTGTTCTCTACACCAACATGGCTACCATGCCCTTTGTCATTTTAATCTCTGGGGATTGAGTGCAAACCATCTATACACTGAAGTCAAATATGGCTGCCACTAATTAGCGTAATGTTGAAGCCTGTTATTTTCATGAGAATAAACTGTGCCATTAAAAGCAAATATGCATGTTAGTAAGGTTTATAAGTTTGAGAGAAAATAATGAACTCTTGTGAATTTATCAAGGTTTAAAGTGTGTGAAGAACACCAAAACGAGGCTAGTCAGTCATGACTGCCTATTCTCATACTAAAGTCTAATGTTGAGCTACGATAGCTTTAAAGCCTTTCTTGGTATATATATACATGTATCATCCAAACTTTCCAAAATTACTGATTTCAAAGTGATATTTTAGACAGTAGGGGTAGTTTTTATAGTAAGACTTTTGGAAAGCGAAATCGAAAATCGCCATATTTGACTTCGGTCTATACATGTACATGTATATTATATGCGTATTTTAAAACTCATTGGTGTCATTGTAAATTACAGAAGGTGCTTATAAAATAACAGCTAATGTACATGTACTACTACTAACTACCACTTACTACTAATACAACAACTACTGCTGATAGTCTACAACTACATGTGCTGCTGCTACTACTACATGAACTATATACTAATACATGTAGTAATAAAATTGTCTTGATAGTGAAATAATTGTATTGTACGTACTATTAATGATTTAGTTAGAAAACATAATGAAAGTAAATTTTTATATTAAATTCATTAATCAAATAAAAGATGAATAACAGCCAAGTGAATGAGTGAAAACATATATTCAGAGCAGCACAGCTTATGTGTATGTCAGTAGTAATTTATAATAAATAAATAACTGAAGTTGAATTGATTAAATTCAATGTCAAGTATAATAACCATTATTCCTACTGATCAAGTAGATACAGCTGTTTGTTGACAAGTTTATTATGTTGCAGTCAGAGGGTTCCTTCCTACTATGGTGATTGTTTCATTGCCAATAAAGAGGATGTTGATGAACACATAAAGAACGTCTATTCAAAGCAGCAAAGACCAAAGGTTATATTTATTTCAGTTTGCTGTCTGGCACTATACATGTACATATAGATTACAAACAGACCTATTATAATTTTCAATCTATAAGGCTCATTTACAATGCAGTTATTCTATAAATTTGAAACCAAAGAGTTTTAACTACCTGCATTGATCCCATACCATGAATGATACATCCAATCAGAAGGCCTGACAGGCATTGCATATGGTAAACCATGAACATCTCACTCGGAACTTGATTGGTCTTTGTATTTAATACACTTGCCTAATAAACAAAGACTTGTCTATTGAAAAATCAAGTCACGCTTGGGATATTTCACTCTTTTTCTTTTCCAGGGAAGTGATGATAACAGTTGTGGGGAGTCCCATTGGAAAGCTGCAGAGAATAAATTGAGAAAAAAGGCACACCTGGATGAGACAGGGCTAGAGATTGCTGGCTGCCGGCACGGTCTGGCCCAATGGGCTGTTAACATGTACCGGGGTGAAATATATGGTTATCCACACTACATTCAGTCAAAAAAGATGCAGCCTGCAAAAGTGAGCTTTTTTTGGGAGGATGTTGTATGTAAATATTGGAAGTGGGCCCAAAGGGCTGGTATTCTCGTTGGAGATATGAAGCCTGCATTATCAGTAATGCATGCAAAAGCTCACAGCTGGTCTTGTCAGGTGAGTGTCATTTAATAATATTGTAAGGCTACAATGTGCACTAAGGATTTAATATTACGTTGTTTTACTGTACATGAATCTGCAGGGCTCAACACTAACGGTTAGTTACTCTGTCACCTGAGTGGAAAGTAGAATGTTCATGTGAAAAGTAAAAAGTTTGGTTTGGAAGTATATATCCATGTTCGAGTCATGGCTGTTAATTGTTTTCAAACAGTTACAGACCTCACCCTTAATGCTTGATTGAAAGGATACGTGTATGTAATATGTTCCTCGAAGACTAGATATATGCACAGTTTGTTAATCCTTTTTGCACATTTAATCTGATTTCATCCACCCCACGTGTGCTAGGTTAGTCATTTTATATGAAAACTACTGAAAATAATGTTTTTCTGGCCCGCAATATAAAGGTGTGTCCTTCACCATGATACAGCTCCTTTAAATATATTTTCAATATTTAATCAGTTTACCTTTTCACAGCCCTGATCTGTCTTGTATAATTAATTAACCAAGATTAATATTGTTGTTATCGTTTTGACAATGTTTTGTTAACCATATAGGTGCAATATTATTTACATGCATGCAGCAAGCTGGTAAGATTTTGTGTTTGCTTTCCTTTATTGAAATAAACAGATCATATGGGGTGGGCGATGGCAAAATGGCAGTGCATGCTCAACTGGAGAGGAGGTTGAGCAGATTAACTCCTACATGTCTCGATGTGGAAACACAACAAAATACATGCTTCCAGAGAGTGAGTACACAGTGAAGTATTAAAGCATTTAGATTTTAACAATAATAACTGTTATTGAAAGTAATAACCTATTAAGAAATTATATATTTTTAGGTCGTGATGAGCTTCTTACTGAGCATGCTTTAGCTTGGAATAGGAGGAAGATAACTCGAATGATAGATAGCCTTTGTCATCGATATACAAGGGTAAGTTAACAGTTGTACATGTATGTCCGGTTTTCCACCCTCTGTAATAATCAACATGTGAGTTGAGTGCAGAGAATATATGAATGTAATAAGGAGTGTGGAAAAAACTCATTAGAAGGATCTGCTAGAGGCCTAATAATTATTCCTTAACATCCGAGGATAAACAGAAGATGCGTTTTCTTGATTTGATTGTAAATAGCTCAAACAAACATAAGATTGTTCTATTCAGTCAGCAAATAAATATATTTTGTATGTTGCATATTGCATATTCTTATTACTTGTCTTGATGCATCATTGTGTAGGCTATAAAAATGAAATCATCATCTGTGAATGCACTCAATGATGCTGTCACCGAGAAAGGTCTTCTCATCGATGAGTCACAACTTCAGAAATGGAAATTGGAAGCCATCCAGTATGCAACAGGTACTGAGAATCTGTATATAGGATAAAAGACAATGCATCCAAAGGCATACACAATGTAATACTTCTTGGCTATATGACAGTTGTCATGTTCGTCAGAAAACGAAGGTGTTGAACTACATATACACATAAACTGAGTTAATTTGAAAATTATTTAATTGTTGTTAAAGCGTCACAGATGCTCAGTAAAGATGAGAGTGAATTGGCAACAATCCAGCAACAAATGGAAATGTTATATTTCTCGACTGTGCAGACAAAATCGTCTATGAATAAACTTGCAGGTAAGAGATGAATCTCATTGCCAAATTGTAAAGACAAGGGTAATGGCAATGTACAGTGAATGATTGACAAGTTTAAATAATGCCAATCCACCGCACCGAACAAGATGGCCGCAGTACATTTGACCACAATTCCTTGCGAACCTAACACGGTCGAAATAATACGTAGAAATTCTCTGTTCTCTTCAATGACAGTAGATTGGCAACAGCACTTGTACTGGCTTGTTTTTTTTAAGATTTAAAACCTCTCTACATCGATTTTATAACGGATTTAACGATTTTTGTATGCAACGAATTGTGGGTAAAAGTATAAGCCGCCCTATTTTTCTGTACCGAAGATGATCAGATTCTCAGATTCGATACCAACTATAAAGTGATTATTTTGTGCCTAAGCATTTGTTTGCAGACTTGGAATTGTTTATTTTGGACATACTTACTGTATGTATCAATTCACATATGTATACATTACCACCAGACCTGTAAAACTTTGCAATTTAAGGGACCTCCAAACAACGTACCCGTTTGCGCAAGAGGATAGTTGACAACAAGGCCAAGTTGAAAGTCTTTGTCGAAAGATACAACAAACTTGTAGATGAGAGAGGAAACGAGCAGTCTCACGTGAATCTAGAAGATGTTGACAAGGGCATATTTGTATGGGAAAGGAATTTAAGAGGTGATAATCATTGAAGAGTTAGATAAATTATGCTGCTACATTTGTACGCAATCCAATTACGGCCAGTTGCTGTATGCTATTAACTTTGACAATTTGCATTATCAAGCGCAATATAACCGTAAAATCCTTGTAATGAACTATAACCTTAAATTCTGGCAAAAACCTTTTGGAAGACTTACAATATTTATCTATACACGGGATAGAAAAAATATAGACTGGCTAAAATCAACGTGATTTACAGCTTTTTGACAAATAATAAATGAAAATAATAGTCACAATAATCTGTGTTACAGTGGGACAAATATAGAGTAGGTAATTTAGTCAGTTCCTATATATTACCATTTATTATTTATAGGATAGGTAATTTAGTTTCCTTATTTATACGGTAGGTAAGTTAGTTTCCTATATGGAACCGGGTAGGTAATTTAGTTCCTCGTTTTATGGTAGCATGATTGTATAGGTTTCATCAAACAGATAAATTTAAACCGTACGTATGACAGCTATTTAGGATTACAAATTATGATCAACGTATTTAGCCAGTACCCCAGTTTCCGAAATATCCCGTGAATTTGATATCAGCCTGAGCCAATTTGATTTAGCAGACACACCCATGAGAGTAAAAAGCCATGTTGTCGAGTTGTCCGAGATAAGTAAACGATGGGCGGAGGAAGTGGAACTTGTGCTGAAAGAAATGAAGAATTTCATCAAATTCTACGCGGAAATAACAATCCCTGAGATGAAAAAGCAACTAACGGCATTGAAGCGGAAATTGCAGGGTGAGTATAGAGAAAAATGTGCCAAATAATTTACTTGTCGCAACGTCTGCTAGGAAAATTCAATTACTTAAAGACGTTACGTAAGTATATGGACCCCGGCCATAAACTAAGTGAAACTGCATTTAATTACAATGTAACGACTTCAACCGGGGCCACCACATCGTGGAATTTGATTGACCCAGAAACTATGAAGTCTGGATCTTTGAATTCTATTGGTTCATAGTGGTCTGGATCATTTGTTATAGACTTGTGCTGTGATTGGCTGGTTAGTGTTAGGTGGCCGCAGTGGTCACATTGTAAGGTTTTGAACATCGAATATACATGTAGTCTTCTTACTAAAAACATGTTTTTTAAATGAAATAATTCAATAGATGCGGAAGAATCTGCTCATAAGTTGCTGCCAGAGACAGCAGACACTTCAAAACCATGCAAGGTAGGATGTTATTGTGGCTTTAGCGAAAATATCCCGTTTAGATATAGTTATTTTTATAGAATATTTAATAAGTAGTAGCACAATTCATATATGCTTAAATTTGATATCCTGGTATTGTTTGAAACTGACATTCAGTTAGAGTGTGTGTCTCACTACTTTCAACATTTGGAACCTTTCAGGTGTTGCGATATTCAACAACGTCGGACGCCCAAGCTGTCATCCGAGGTAAACTTGGCTGTGTAAGCAAGGGATTAATGTTCTGCAAGATACAAGTTAAGGAATCCCTGACCAAATTCCAAAAGGCAGCAAGAGAGAGCGGCAGTGTTTTGGGACTTGGTAATGATGAACTTGAAAGTGCTGATGAACTTTGTGATGCATTTCTTGCTGACGATGGTGAAATTGATGATGACGATGACGACAGCGACTCCATGGTCAACTTTATTGGCTCAGCACACGTGGAAACAAATGAAATTTCTTCATCCGCCATCCTGGGAAAACCGTCTGTTGGTCTTGATAGTGTTTTCACCTGGGAATTTCCTCTGGATATAAGCCAGTCCACATTTCAAGGTCGCAATGGTAGCAACGCGTGCAGCGTCATTGCTCTTGTGTTTGCTGATGGTGTAACGAAACTGAAAATGCAACTACGGAAATCGCCAAGCCTTTGTCCACAGTGGACAAAATTGATGTGCTATTCTATAAGGATTGGGAATTTGTCATATGATCGCTGTCGTGAGAGCTTGCCCCAACGATTCTTATCAGCTGCAGAAGCTGCAATGGTGGTTAGTAATTGTATTGATGTTTCTGTTTCTAAACCTTTACCAGTTCGAGTGTGCGATCCTCATGATAGATCAACATTGGTGTATCAGTTGTCAGCCCTACGTGGTGGATCTCAAGATGCCAGGTGTGCGCTGTTTATCACAGGCGGCAAGACTGTCCTCTTTCTCGCTCTTAAAGATACATTCATTCACGTTGACACTCATCGCCATGAAAATTGTGGTGCCATCATTACCCTTGGAAGTGTTAATAACCTTGCTGAATTTATTAGCAGATGTCAAAATGTAATGGAACTTGATAAGGATATATACGGCAACTTTTCTATTCTTACATTTTGACCTTTTTCAGTTTGTTGAAATTGCCAAATGTAAAGATGGAAGTTCGAGATACTCCGTGCAAAGCTTTTTGTGTTAATAGCGTTATATGCTTCACGTGTCACATACAGAGGATCCAATATGAGGATGATAATGCTCAGTGATTCCTAGAATAGAATATTACCCGGAGCTTCACATTGAAACCTTTGTGTGTAACAAGTGAAGCACATATCGAAAGTGAATAATAATATAATTAACAATTAGACCCGCAGCCCGAATGGGCTACGAGTCAATAGCTCTTATTTCGTGAAAATACGTGCGGTTTTTCTCAACCATGGGCTATCACAAATAGACCTATTGCAGGGTAGCCAATCAGTATGCAGGATTTGTAATAGTCCACTGTTGGTTTATACTAACACAATGTAGATAACTGAACGTAACCCATATACATAGGACACACTTAAAGGGACACTGTCAGTCGAATTAAACCTTCAAGTTTCTTTAAAACAAAACTACAAAAATAACACGCTGAGATAGAAGAGAAATGCCATGTGAATGTCATGGTATGCTTTACAAACTGTTTCAATAGAGGATGGCAAAGATTAAAGTGGATCACAAAGGAAACTTGATTTCGTGTACAGTGAACCGATTTTAAGTTGCTCTAAATTTATCTTAAAAGCAGTATTTTTCATCACTCCATAGAGGTAATCGGCTAACGCTGTTGCCACCCAATTCAGATCATGTGATGTAAACAGATGCTACTCTGGGGAATTATTCCTTTTTCATTCTAATCACAATGCAGTCATGCCTATCTGAATAAAATTAATTTTCAAAGAATCAATTCTCCAGAGTAATGTGTGTTTACATCACATGATCTGAATTGGGTGGCAACAGCGTTAGCCGATTACCTCTATTCTTTGTCATCCTTCTTCAAAAGTATCTCATATTTTCTCCAGTATATCTGAAAGGTATACTCTATAATCTGAGTGGTTAGTTTTGTCTTTCCTCGTGAGAAAGTTTATAATTTGGGGGTTGACAGTACCCCTTTAAGTTACGCTTATCTTAGGAGAGCTCTTAGACATGTTATGAATAGCTGTTACGATTTATATCACCGTAAGTCATAATTACATGTCCACGAATATTCCAGTGGCATTCCTACTTTGTGGGAAGTTGGTTCGACTCCAACAGGAATAAAATACATGCTTTAAGACACCAAATTGGTATCTCAAGAAAGAACAGTGGCAGTTGTAAAAATAAAGAAGTTGTCATGGTTTAGAAGTGTCGTGTGAATGCCATTTTACAGGAGATTAGCTTTTCGTTTATCTCGACGGTAGACGGAAAAGAGGGAATATGTTGTTTAGTTACCCAAGGTTTTAAGCTCGAGTACAAGCCTTCCTGGCTAGATTATAGAATACCCCGCAACCTCAAATAGATAGTTAAAAAGACTGGCACCTTGTCCGCTGTCACAATAGGGACTTTAAGCAACCACGACGGCAACGCCTACGACGACGGCATAAAACAATAGCCTTAATTACAAAATATAATAGCTGTACGTGACAATGAACGCAGTCACTTACATTTCCACCGTTCTCTGCAAAAACACAACGTGAAAACCCAAATTGTACGTTTAAAGAGAACGCGAACGTAAGAATGTAAATCAATCCGTTTTTCGTTCGGCGTGAACGGAACTCTATACTCATCATATTTTTCGAAAATCTGGTTGTGAAAAACAATGCAAGGCGAACAAGGGAAATAGTAAACACCAAAGTTTGGGAGAAAACACTTTTATACGTCCCATCGTCATCGCCGTAGCCGTCCTGGTTGCACGTCCACTTTTGCAATTTTTATACATATGAATCTTTGAAAGGTTTTGAGTACTTCTGCGAAGAAATATTTAGCTTACAGAGAATACTCTATGTTCTAGGCTTGTTCTTTCCTGACCCTTGACCGCGTAAGAAAAAGCCTGGGTCGATTCTAGATCTTACGTCACCTTATTAATGCATTATTCTCCATCACAACAACATCGATTTATAGAGAATTTATACAGTCTGTGAGTTGTTAGTAAAGAAAACAGTTATTTTAAACAAAATACTAAATATTTATTCAACTTATATATTGCAAAGTCGAATGAATTAGATGACGTAAGATCCAGAATCGACTCAGGCTATTTCTTACGCGGTCATGGGTCGGGAAAGGTCAAATTTTCACCATTTCAAACAAGCCTAGAAACATAGAGTATTCTTTGTAAGCCAAAAACTTCTTCGCAGAAGCAGAAGTACTCAAAACATTTCAAAGTTACATATGTATAAAAATTGCAAAAGGGGTTAGCTGCACTTTAAAGTCCCTAATGTATCGGCTACTGGCACCGCGTTTAGGTTAGGGTTAGGTTAGGGGACTGCGGACCACGGTGCCACTTAGTTATGTGACTTACTTATCAATTCGAAGATAGGTTTCCTAGGTAATAGCTTCAAAAGTTAAGGTGTATTTTATAATTGCTCCGCGTTCTTTAAACTTGTTTTATTGACAGCTTTTAAACATATCTAAGCCTGTTCCATGTTTTCAAGTATTCTTGACCGGCTCCGTTTCCTCGACGCGCATTAAATTCAATGCAACTGTAACTTTTCTTGCTGTTCGATGGTGCAAAATATAATCGTATATGATATAATGACAAGCATCGTAGCAAAAGTGGTAGTACTCAAATTTACGATGTTTCAATGGTAGTCGCTAATTTCATGCTTGTCTAATTGAAATTCCCATATCGTGATATATGTTACATATCGAAATTTTGTAAACTCCACTGGATTGGTGAGTGAATAGGCTTTCAAACGACATCATTTTTATACTGGTCAGATGAATTCGAAAAATGGGTTATCTGATACTGTTGACGACATAACACGTGATGGGCGTGGTCAACTGACAAACCATGATCAGATTTGGTCTTGTTTCGATGCAAGCTTTCTTTTGACACCAATCTTATCTAGCTGTGATGATTTTTGAAAAATCTTAACCCCAACCCTAATTCATGTTTGAAGCCCCATAGATTGCTTACAAATAGCAAGCATTATGAACCCCATGTTGATGCAAAACTAACTTTTTTGAAATAGACGTTCGAAATGGCTGAAAATGGTGCCATTTGGAAGATCTCGATGGGACGAATTGGAAAATATGGTTTGACACGGTTACTGACCACGCCCTCGATGGGTTATGACGTCATCAGTATAAAAAAGTGAAAATTATCATTAAAGCAATCGAATTGAAAATGGTGTCGTATGAAAGCATGTAATGTCACGAGTACAATGATACATATGACGAGCATCATGGCAAAAGTGGTAGTATTCAAATTTACGATGTTTCAATGGTAGTCTCTAATTTCATGCTTGTGTACTTAAAATTCCCATATCGTGATATATCTTACTGATATCGGAATTTTGTAAACTCCACTGGATTGGTGAGTGAATAGGCTTTCAAACGACATCATTTTTATACTGGTCAGATGAATTCGAAAAATGGGTTATCTGATACTGTTGACGACATAACACGTGATGGGCGTGGTCAACTGACAAACCATGATCAGATTTGGTCTTGTTTCGATGCAAGCTTTCTTTTGACACCAATCTTATCTAGCTGTGATGATTTTTGAAAAATCTTAACCCCAACCCTAATTCATGTTTGAAGCCCCATAGATTGCTTACAAATAGCAAGCATTATGAACCCCATGTTGATGCAAAACTAACTTTTTTGAAATAGACGTTCGAAATGGCTGAAAATGGTGCCATTTGGAAG
The DNA here is from genome assembly GCA_030867875.1 of Actinernus sp. WN-2022. Classification (NCBI taxonomy): domain Eukaryota; kingdom Metazoa; phylum Cnidaria; class Anthozoa; order Actiniaria; family Actinernidae; genus Actinernus; species Actinernus sp. WN-2022. The sequence goes on along the minus strand of JAOWCC010001634.1, from coordinate 128,553,460 downwards.
ATCTCGATGGGACGAATTGGAAAATATGGTTTGACACGGTTACTGACCACGCCCTCGATGGGTTATGACGTCATCAGTATAAAAAAGTGAAAATTATCATTAAAGCAATCGAATTGAAAATGGTGTCGTATGAAAGCATGTAATGTCACGAGTACAATGATACATATGACGAGCATCATGGCAAAAGTGGTAGTATTCAAATTTACGATGTTTCAATGGTAGTCTCTAATTTCATGCTTGTCTAATTAAAATTTCCATATCTTTTGATATATCTTACATATCGGAATTTTGTAAACTCCACTGGATTGGTGAGTGAATAGGATTTCAAAAGACATAAATTTTATACTGGTCAGATGAATTTGAAAAATTGTACTGTTGACGTCATAACACGTGATGGGCGTCTGAGATCGTGGTGCGTTATTTTGTCGAGTGTAGTAACATGTTTAGTTTATACGCTCATTAAGTTTTCTCCCAGTCTAACTGGGACATAACACTAACGCTGAACATGTTCTATTAGGCAGCACGTACAAGTATCATGGCCGCTCTTTCTTAACATTTTTCAGAGGATCTTTTGCGATTCATCCCCTAATAAGCATGTGTATACTTAAATAACAAGAGTGTCCGGGAAACTAACGGTCGTATCCTTTTCAATGTCATAATAGTTAGTGTTTGTCAGTCCCAAGTAAGGTGCTCATCCACCTCTACTCCCCCAGTCTTACTAAGAGCGACTGTCTTTACTGATTGGCTACAAATCACTACCTTACGTTGGTATATTTTCTATCTTATTACAGAATCTTTGTCGCGAACCGATTAACATGTACCCTGTTGACAACGTTTAGATGTAACTTGGTGGAAATGGGCCAATTCTTTATTTTGACCAGTTCATAATTAATTATAAACTGAGGAAGCCTAAATTCCCATAAGCCCTTAATGGTTTCTTTTTAGGCTTCCTCGCCATTAACCTATTATATATTGCGATTCATTTATGTATCTACTTTGTATATTTTATTAGTGGCGAATCAATAAAATACAATACAATAGCTTTCCATATCGGCGATATCCGAGCCACTTATAGTAGTCTGTGCGTTTGCAAAAAGGCATGGGATCTATCCATGAAGGCAGTATGGTATATCCTGATAGATACAAAAATAAGTGGGCCGAGAATCGAACGTGTAGTACCCTCATGTAATCATATTTTCACGACTGTGCATCAAGAACCCTACACATTGTTATGTATTTGATAAATAGGACTGCAGTAGACCAATTGATGAATCTTGGACCCCATATATGTATAGAGTTTGAGCTTTTGCAATAGGATCTTTGTACTATGTTACAGGCCGCAATCCATATTAACAAGCCAGTTATTTGTAGAATTTTAAAGAGCAGACATTTCTGAATGAAGATTTCGAAATCCAAACTGCATACGTGACAAGACTTTCTTCTGAAAGATACCTATAAAGTTGGTCATACAAAATTCTTTCATAGACTTAGCTTATAACTGATTGGAAGGATTGAAATACTAGGTCTGTAGCTATTGATGTCGGGGCCCTTACACGGGCCTTGTTCAGTAGGAAACCTACCCATTGAATTAATTAATCACATTCATGACATCTGTTAAGGACTCGGAAATAATCGGCGCAGCACACTTCAAAATGTTTGCCGATAGACCATAGAGTGATGGTGTTGTGGTGGTGGTTGTGTGCTGTGTTATGGTAGGGCTATTTCATGATAAAATACGTATTACATGTACGTAAACTTTTATTAATAAAAATAAATAGAATAATAATAACGGTTTATTAAACCTCTCTTGCAGTCCAGTCAAACGAATGTTCGAGTCTAATTACTTGAATGTTTAAATATAATAATAATAATGTCTAAATATAATTAAGTTAGTCTCAGGGAATATTCACCAATATCGACTTCGCCTTAGTCGAATAACTGTTTTAGTATATACAACACGGGAACCTGCTTTTGGGCACTGCATTTTGTTGAATTTCTAAAATTTCCGCATCGGAAACAATCGCGAAACGTGAATTTACGCCTGCCATTTTGTTCCAAAATTATCCCGAGTTTTGTAGGTGGCTATTGCTCATTATTCTCATTGCTCAATCAAATTGCATGATCTATGTAGGTTCCCGTGTTGTAGATACTAATTATTATTATAACAACCAATTAAATGTAAGTAAAAATTGGAAGACAGCTATACAATAGTGATAGACTAGTAATGAAAAACTAGTTCATTGAGGGGTATTAGGGCCGGATATCAAAAGGTGATACAATCTCCTGATCTCTTAGTTTTGCATTTTCTTGTGTTACCAAAAAGGGCAATTTTTTAATTGTCTCAGTTCGATCAAATAAGAAATTAATAGGACGACTGCTACTGTCGAGGTGAGATATATACAGTTTACATAGATCATTTAACATCTTACAACCAGTGTAGGAATTTCAGCTTTAGAGCATCATCAGATCGCTTTACAGTGCATGTGAAATTTTGAGTACTTTCAAGTTTAACGGGCAGGTATACTCTAAGATATCTTATTGTACTTAGATAATCTGTAAGCATTTCACTGGGGTTGAATCCTGCTCTTTTAAGTATTCTAATAGAGCCTCTTTATGTTCTTCATATGTGGTGACACCATTTAGCATCATTACTTACTATACACTAACGAATATATAGGTACCGACTCTGTCGATCTCATTATTGCTTATTACAATTGGTCTTACAGTACAAGTTATTAAACATTGATATCGAATGATGTTTTACTAGGTGTACAGCACTTCCATTTCGTCTTGTGCTCTTTATTTTCCTCTACCCCCATGCAACTTACAGGTTTGACAGACAAAATATTTTCACACACTTTTGAGTTTTCACGCAATGCAATAGAAATAAAAGACTCTTGCCGTAGCAAACTAGGAGCCACACACTATAATCGGCGATAAGGATGTTCACATTTTAAAGGATGTTCATCATTTTTAATAGATGCTTCGACATGCACATCATTCAGCTTGTTAACCATTTCGTATACATTTGTACGTACTGTGAATTTAAATGGACCCAGTGAAAGGGCAGTGGTTAACTCGAAAGCTTAGTTCCTTTAACCACTGCACACGTTTCCTCTATACATTGTATATCAATTATATATCATCAAAGTAGCCATTTCATAACAGTAATCTTTACTTAATATTCTCTTTATACTTTGTATTAAATAATAGGTGCTTAATAAAGGAATCTGTATCTTGTTTCAGTTAAACCATACGGTATACAAATGAAACTGGTCAAGATATGTAAACCTAAATATATGGACGTAGTGTGATGTTTGTGCAACTTTCATTTTGCTTCACATAAACAAATAATTCTTTTTTTGGGAGGGCAAAATAAAGCCCAACAGACAACAAGGTGTTCTCATCTAGATCTCCTAGTACAATTGGTGCTGAAATAGTGCCATGTATTACATAATTAAGCTGGACACACACACAATGTTTAGGAATTGTGCAGCCATGCAATTTTCCCCTCTCAGAATCGACGATTCCAACAGCAACAATTTTTCCATCTACAACGTAAGCCACCGGAGTTGTTGTTGTTGAAGTGCTGTTTCTTGCTGTCGTGGTACTGTTGGCTTCTGTCGTGGTATTGGCGGTCGCTGTCGTGGTATTGGCGGTCGCTGTGGTGGTATTGGCGGTCGCTGTGGTGGTATTGTTCTTCTCTGTCGTGGTTTTGTTGGTCGCTGTCGTGCTATTATTAGTCGATGTCATGGTATTGTTCGTCTCTGTCATGGTATTGTTGGCCACTGTCGTGGTCGCTGTTGTGGTATTGTCGGTTGCTATTGTGGTATTGTTGGTTGTTGTCATGGTATTGTTGGCCGTTGTCATGGTATTGTTGGTCGCTGTTGTGGTATTGTTGGTCGTTGTCGTGGTATTGCTGGTCGTTGTCCTGGTATTGTTGGTCGCTGTCGTGATATTGTCACTCATCGTCTTGCTGTTTACAGGTTGTGATGCTGCTTTTTTTCCTAGTGTACGCAGGAAGGCAAAGAAAAAATGGAGTTAACAATATATCAAGTATCGAAAACAACATGTAACAAGTAAGTTATTGTTAGTGACCAAGTGCAAAGAAAATGTAAAGATAAATTATGCAATTTAAAAAACAACACAAGAAAAGTACTGTTTCGAGAATGTTCATTGTTAAAAGTTATCGGGGAGTCAAAGAGCGGCAACGCATGGTGTTCCCAACATCCACACTTGTTCCTAAGAGCACGGCTAATGGGAAAAAACCCAGACTATTTACATGCTATTTACAATCAATTTACATCCGTTCTATTAATTAAGTGACACTAAGAATAGTTCCTTCAACAAAGAAGAAATCAAAGATGATCAGCTGTTTGTGAACGGTTAGATCAGTTGATTTATTAATAAATAACTTAAGACAGATTCCTCAAAGTCAATCCAGTTCTGGGGACTAGGCTGATTAAGAAGCTATCGGATCTTCAAATTTTCAATTCAGAACAAACTTAATATTATATATATATAAATTATATATATATATATATACATGTACACTCGTTGTCAAAAACATTGCACTTCAAATATATATATACCTTTTGTATTCTTGTCAAATTTGACAGCTAAAACAATGGAGAACAAAAGGTATATATATATAAATCAAAAGCAATGTTTTTGAAAATGAGTATATATATATATACAGTCAATTGCAGAAACGTTGTCCTACAATATACTACAATATACATATCATATTTAATGCCAATAAAATATACATGACATTATGGGATGTCTTCAAAAATATTTTTTCAATAGGCCTGACCCAAGAGGCATCTGAATAATGCATTTCTATCAGAATTGCACATTGCAAAATATAAATATATATTAATTGGCATATGTTGGCATACATTAGGTAGTTAATCTACAAATATATATTATATATATATTTCCCATTGCGCGATCACGTCTGAAATGCATTCTTGAGATACCTCTTGGATCAGGCCTATTGAAACATATTTTTGAAGACATCCGTAATGTCATGTACATTTTATTGGCATTGAATATGATTTGTACTTACAGATGATACGTATATATTGTAGGACAACGTTGCTGCAATTGACTGTATATATATAGATATACCTTTTGTTCTCCATTGTTTTAGCTGTCAAATTTGACAAGAATACAAAAGGTATATATATATATTTGCACTGCAATGTTTTTGCAAATGGGTGTATATATATATATATATATAATATTAAGTTTGAATTCTGAATTGAAAATTTGAAGATCCGATAGCTTCCTAATCAGCCTAGTTCCCAGAACTGGTAACAGTGACGTCACAAGCCAATACAAACCACAGGGATCCCAATAACCCACTCAGACAAAATACTAGCCTGAGCAGGCCTAAGAACTAGGCCGCTTATATTATGTTGCAGCAATTGGTTGCAGGTAACTTTTCAAATTACCAAGGTATTTTTTATTCACTTAGTATTCTTTTCCTTACCAACTGTGTTGAGGCCCAGTTAGGGGTATTGGGGATAAGGGATAACTAACAAAATTATGATAACAAACCAGAAAACAGTAGGGATAACCACCCCCCCCCCCCCCCCCCCTAACCGGCCTCAACTGTAGCCACTGCATGTGTATAGCAGACCAAACAGAGGTTATAAGGAAAATAGAGGGGGATTCAGGTGAATCTATTTTTATGTACATACACAAATTTATCCAGGTAAGAAATAACAGAAATTAAAATTAAAATACCTACAGCTCATACAATTACTGCCCCCTATCACAATACAACAAAGTTCAGGGCTCAGCCCTTCAAATTACCCATACCCAAGGTTATGTAAATTATTAATGAATGGTATCTTAATTATTACTGCAAGTACATAATATGATGAAGTATTGTTTTACCTACACATTTCTTATAATGAAAATGTATGTACCTTGGGCAAATCCCTTGAACAGCTTGAGAGTCATTTTACCATACTCTGAAGCTTCTCCTTTGCTATTGCTGATAAACTGAGCACCAATACCAGGTGTGCCATATGTGTACATACAGTCTCCCCTGCTGTTTCTATTAAAACACATTATCACAACATCCCAGTTGTGCTGCGAATGAAGTATGTTTGCCTGAGAAAAAAAAAACTATTTTCTTTAATCTACATATATATATATATATATACTATACATGTATGTACATCTTTGTCTAAAATAGGTTGCATGCACATGAATTGTATTTCTAACCTTACATGTATATTGGAAAATGATTGTTACACTTACATGGACACATTGCAAAACATATGCTGCATCTACTGTACATGTAATCATTTATATTTTGAGAACTATAATCTTTTTATAATTGAAAGTACTGAAACTATAGTACTGCATGGGAAGCGTGATAAGGGATATTTAGGGGGATAATTAATATTAGTATATACCACACCAGTGAATATGACTTTTTGAGTGCTCTGATTGGCTACTCAAACAGTGAATATGATTTCATATTCACCTCCGAGCGAAGCAGCAATCACTTCGCACGAGTTTTCGTCCATTTGACAGAAAATAAAATAACTATGTGGTGCTGGCTATTCACCTGCAGTATGATATATACTAAAACAATTATTCACCTCAAGATCAGTGTCGGTGAATAGTGGTGGATATTTACCTCGCCAAAGCGGCTCGGTAAATATCCACCACTATTCACCTCCACTTCAGTGAATAATTGTTAATAAATATTGTTCTGTGTCAAAATACATGTACATGTCAGATCAGCTGCTTTACAGCACTTAAAATAATTGGAGGGAATAGGCAATTATAGTGAATCAGATCATGAGGCTTAAGAACGCTCAACCATGATCAGGCAATTTCGTCAACCATGGTGGAACACATACTAAGCATGATACATGATTGTATATACATGTAGCATAGTCAATCTTGATAAAAAGTACCTCTTATATCATTAGCCCTCTTCTGCATTATAAAGCCCACGTACCCCAGCTTGTCTTGCAATTGATGCACATGCATGAACATGTATATAAACCCAGCTAATATAAGCTTCATTCGTATTAACATCCTAAATAATTTTGATTAATATTCAAATAATAATCATTAATAACATGTAATTTCAATTACCCTCATTTCCATCTTTTTCCTTTGATCTGTTGTACAGGTCTTTCCCTTGTTTTTCAACTTCTCCCAGTCAAAGGATGATATGGTAAAATCTGCTCCGCATTCTTTCCTTTTACATCTTTTGCTGGCATTGCCATTGTTTTCACCACATGATAAGCACTGCTATAAATAAAAAAGACAAACAAATTATTTCAATGTCAACAAATGCAAGTACATGTACAGTACATGTATGTACATGTATATAAGCATGTAGGGTCTGAAACTCACCAATGAGACTAAATATTAAACACTGATGACCAGAGGTTATTGAAATTGGACACCAGCAGGCAATGGTGTCCCTCACTGTTTGAATGTACTATGCTTTGAAGGATAACTATTTTGACAATCACCAAAACCATTAAACATTCAATTAAAATTAAAGCTTCTGTTAATTTTTTTATATTTTATCTTAATAGAACAGTATAGCAACTATTACATTTTTTGGTATGCACCAAAATCATCCATCTAAAATGAGACTGCATATCAGATACAAATGAACTGGTGATTATGTAAATTAATATAAACAAAGTCAATAAAACAAAATCTAAAAATCTAATATAATATTTATGCAGGGTTCTGGATATAGGCCACTGCACCTTGTGCCATTGTCACAACAGCTTCAGAAATTACCTAGTTTCATGTAAAATAATAACCTAATTAATATTCATGATATTATTTGGCCTGTAGAAACCCAATATATCATATATTGACTAATAATAAGAGGGAGATCGATCAATATAATATATTATTGACCCATTTGGTAAAATTCCTAGCCAGGACCCTGTTTATGTATTAATTTAATAATACAACTATATAACTTACACTATCAGCAATTAAGCTTACATGTACTTACTTTGTAAGGTCGTTTTTGGGTTTGATACTTCCTACTATCTTGGATTCCTTCTGCCGTGGAACCTAATTTAGACAAAGTTGCAATAACTAATTACAGGATTCAATTCAGATTACCATTTGAACAAAATAATTATTGCTGTATATAGGTTACAATTATATACAAATTTCTTGGTCTTAATTTTTAGATTGATGGCCCCACATTCAACATAATAATTTTTCTTTATTGTATTCTTAAATGTCTTCCATAGCCATATAACAAAAAGTGCCTTTAATGAAATGAAAATAAAATTAGTGAATAAATCTAGATGTACTATATCAACGATGTTGATTGAACCTTATAATTTTAAGCAATATATTATTTATTATCAATTTAAAAAACAATTAAAACAGAGTACCCATAAATCATAAAAAATAATTTGGATTGATGTTAACCATATTTTATTTATATAATTTGCAGCTAACATATATAGCATCAATTATCCAAATTATCATAAAAATAATTTGGATTGATGTAACCATATTTTATTTATATAATTTGCAGCTAGCATAGTATGTGGTAGAAAGGAAAGATAGATCTGGCAGATAGAAAGCCAAAATTATTGTTTAATTGAAAATCAGAACAAATTATTATTATACATAATGTAACCTGCAAGAAGAGGTTTCTCATCTCATAATCAGCCCTAATTCACCTAAGTTTGCTTTGTGTGCTGTCTGGCAATTTCACTGTTGTTGTCCCTTCAGTGTCTGCCCCTGAGAAACCTCTGCCAGCAAATGACAGTGGTATTTGATGATGTCTGTGGAGTTGCGTGAAGGAATACCAGTTTATATATTATTTCATCAAGTAATTTACGT